>JAOWAN010000049.1:1868547-1880476 GCA_028566635.1 Lobelia cardinalis
AATAATATATATATTTATGTAATTTATAATATTATTATTTATTAAAATTAAAATTACATAATGATCATAATTATATATTATAATATAATTTTTATCATAATATAATTATTTAATATAATATAATTATATATTATATGATCATAATATAATTATTTAATATAATATATTATATTATAATTATTTAATATAATATAATGATAATTATTTATTATTAATACAATAATTATTTACTATAATATAATTATCCAAATATTATTTAAAATTATAGGAAAAAGAAATATATATATATATATATATATATATGAAAACATAAAAGTGTCTAATGCATAATTAGTCATTTAATATCACCACACAATACCAATTACTCCTTCACTTTCAAAACATAGCACCTTTTAGCCTCTATATTGTAATTTTCTGGTCAAAATATGAGATTTTTTACCACCTCGAAGATACATTTCTAAATTTATATCAAATTTTCGTTTATTAATAATATTTTACTTATTCACAATTAATTCATAAATCGAGAGGGATTGGAGTACTATTAATCATAATATAAAAAGTAGGATAAGGGGAATTTGGATGGTTAAAGGAAATTAAATTAATGTAAAAAAAAAAAAAATTAATGTGTGAAAAAGCCTGAAAAATCTTACATTTTGAAATAGGCAGTATGGGTTGCATAAGCAAATAACAACTACTCTACAATCTTCAACACACTTCGTTTCAAAAAATAATTTATTTTTTCTTATTTGTCCGTTTCAACGTAATAAATCATTTTTTAAATAATTATTTTAGTATTTCTTCCATTTTGTTTTTAATTATTTTAAAAATGATATTTTTTTCCTTATAAAATATCACTGTTACGAACAATTAAATCGAAACAGATGAAGTACAATTTAAGTCTTGTTTTTGGACGGAGGAAGTAGTTCTAATGGTTTCTTAATTTTCAATAGTGGTGGGTGGTTGCGCTTGTGACATACATCTTCCATTTTCAATGGTTTCCTTTAACTAAGCAACAAAAAATTGTAAGGTGGGAACATCTACCAAAATGATTCTTGTTTGCCTTCAACCAGCGACTTGGACCCCGACCCATCTCTCTCTCTCTCTCTCAAACTAACCTTAGACAGACATTGTAGAAAATGTTAATAATTTGACTCAGACTTAATTCTCACCTGTGTGCACACACACACACACACACACAGTGTCTTATTTTTCTTTAGCGAAAAAATAAAGAATTCGACTCCACTTTAATCTCACCAAAGCTTGATTTCATCTCAACCGTGGTCCGTGTGTCTATCAGTGTGTATATGTTGATTTTCTTCGTAGAAATGTGACAATTTGACTCGATTTAATCCTACATTGTGGACACTCGATTTAACAGCTTTGACTCGGCTGTAACAGAAAAATGTTGGAATTCAAATAGATATTATCTAACCTATACAAGAAATACGACGCGAAGTTGGACAAAGAAGAGAGGTGCAATCTTGAAAATGAACATTAGATAATATCTACAGTATGTGTTAAGTGACTACAAACAAGAGTTGTCTGTAACTGGGAAAAGAAAAAAGGCTTACTACTTTACTTGAATTGAAACTAACAGAAACAAGGAAATTCGTTCCAAGGGTTTTTGGCCTGTTAGGCAGAAAAACGTTGGGCAGACGGCACTTGTACTTTTGTGTTCCATTTTCGGCATAATCGTCTATCTTCAGGGGCTCAAATGACAATAATAATGAAATGATTCTAGAGTGGAAAAACAGCAATGAATTGCCTCCTCAATACTTGCAGTATCCAAAATAAGTAAACAATAATCTCAGTTGCTTAAGGGACTACAACAAGAGAGAACATTCTGGCTGAATTGCAAATTAAGAATCATAATCCTTGGGTTAAAGACTAAGGTTTCAGACAGTAAACATTACTTCAATTCTACAAATACATATTTTTTCTGTTTTTTTCCCCTCTTAAATCCGAGCACAATTCATCTAGTCTATAATTGGTCAAAGTTAGAAATTCTTTGCTGATGTAACAAAGAAAACAGGGACAAGATTCAGCCCCAGCTGAACAATGGATCAAAATCAACAAGCACACTTCCTCCCTACTGTTTGACCAAGACACCCCCCCATACACACCTGATACCACACATAATGTACAAAAAGTAAGCATGGTGGTAAAGAAAAAGCCCTAATGTATCCTACAACCACTCGAATGGAGCCTCAGTCAACCAATTAGCTCGACACATGCAGCAAAGGCGCAGGAAGAACCTGTTTCACAATCTTGTCGACCATTTCCACATCTCTGATGGCTGCACTCTTTTTTGATGGGGTTTCTGCATTAGCATCATTCCCCATATGAATGGAACTTGTACCTGAGACCTCTTCTTCGCTAGTGCTCAGTCCCGATTCACCAGGGAAAATGGAACCACTTACTGGACTAGACCGCTCTCTTACCAAATTCCCGAGCTCTTTCCTGAAACAGTCTTTTGCATTCTCATTCTCGCCTAACTGCTTTAAGAAGCTTTGTTCTATCTCACTCAATGACTCAACTTCATCTTCACTATCGGCACGGCTATAGCAAATCTGTTCATCATCATCTGATGGTTGTCTTCTCAGTTCACCACTAGTATCCATCTCTTCTTGGCTGTCGAACTCCTCATCTGTTTGTCTATCAGAAGGACACGACATAGGAGAATATCCCGCTGTAGCTGTCTCCTCACGCTCTCTGAGTGCTTTCATGATCAGGGTCTTGAGCAAGTTCATCACTTGGACAGCATGCATTAAAGCTGTCAATGGATCAGACATCTGATCCAGGAAATAAGAGACAGAATAATGTCAATAAGTGATAGTATAACATTTGATCAAAATTTAATTAAACTCCTCAATCAGAAAGGTGGGGTTAGTTTGCATGCGCCACATGGCCCAACTGCTCAATGTGTGTATTGTGGGTAGTTGGTGTTTGTGTCATAATCTTTATCAAAACAATACAGGTTTGGTATTAATCACCCAAATTAACAACAATGAAAATCATGCACTCAAGACCACTTCTCGTTTAAGGGGATTTTGAAAGTTATGTGAAAAACTGATATCAAAATGATGAACAAAAATGAAAAAAGAATGTCCCTGAATGGATTTGTATTCTGTGATTCACTGCATGAGAATAATCTACCTTCCATTCGTAGGTCAAAACAAAGTTCCAAGACCTTGACTATTTTTTTTAGGCATCCTTTGTTCTTTATAACTTCTATCTACTCTTTTTACTCTGCATCCACTCATATTAGAGTGTCCTGCATGCAATAGAATATAGATCTAGAGCTCATTCAATCAAAAGGAAAAATATGACAGTTAAGAGCACATACTTAAAATGTTCGGACTTTCAAAGGAGGACCTTGTTTTTCGGATGTAAAGGAAACCGTGGTACATCATTAAAACAAAAAACAGACTTCTAAGGTTGGATGATTTACCTGAGTCATGTTTGGAGCGAATACCATAGCGATATTTCTTGCATTCATCTTGTTTAATTCCTCATGTTCTACAACGTCAGCCATAAGATCAATAGCCCAGTTGAGCAGTGCTGTTTCAGTGGGTTTGAGCTGTTTCACAAGCTCAACGCACTCATCCTCCTCATTACACTGTAGAACCTCTTCCGGTGAAAGCCCATCTAGCACACCAGAAGGAAGCTCGCGAAACCAGGCTTTGATTAGACCTGCTAAACAGTGCACATCTATGTCTTCAGGTACAATGCCTCTGTTTAGCTGGTCCCTTACATGCTCCTCTTGACTGTTCTCTGGATTTATACGAAAGATTCCCTCTGCCTACAAGGCATTTGAAAAAAAAAAAAAATCTGTCAGCAAATTTCATGTCTAAAAGGAACTTAAGCTTATTTAGTAGTATGCACCTTTAGACCTCCTTGTGCATATAGCCTTTCCTGCATTAGAAGAAGAATTGTGGGAACGCTGTTGCCTCTTGAATCGTAAGTGCACTGCATTGATTCTGCCGAGACACCAAATACACTGACACTACACAAATATATGGAAGTCAGAAACTTAGAAAGGGTACCCAAAACTTACAACGTAAGAAATCCAAAAAAAAAAAAGGTACTATAAAACATATAGCTCAAATAGTCGGAACCCCGTTTTAGGTTTTAGGCATACGACTCTGTCCGTTTGTTGAGGAAGATGAGATAAAGAGCTTAACGGGGATAAACTAGACATCACGTTTGCGGCATATTAGATGGCCTACATCTTATTTCGATTTACTCATTTTTCAATGTACAACTATTTTTACCAATGTTCTACTATTCAGGAATACCCAAGTTGCATCATGAATCGCATGCACGTCTTATTTTTCTATTTTGATGGATTGAGGAGGGCCCCGGGGAGGAGCTGCGTATGCGGATAGGGAGACTTGAATCTCGCTGAAGTGAGTTGGAAATTCTTTGTATCCTCACATAGATTAGAGTCACTGACAAAGCATGATGCATTATGCCTGTTAACAAGTCAACTGAATATGTTTTAAACCATTAACTACCCAACACTAGTAGATAATGTGTAATTAATGTTTTGCTATATCCAGAAGCCTATTGATTAATGTTCTTAAGTTCACACACAAACTTTCAGCTCTTTCCTATGAACAAATCAGAACAAGAAGTTTCCCAATTTTAGAAATTTATCATCGGTTCATTACATAATAAAAAATTTCCTTTCACATGAAATCCCAAATTCACTGTTACAAACCTATCTAGTCAATAATCTCAAGTTCTCAACCCATACCCCTAGATCCTCTATCATTCCACAGAATTCGCCACCCCTCAACATTTAGCAAAGAGAATTGTTGATTTATGAAGTGGGTCCAAGCTTAAATACACATACACATGCATAATAATGCCTAAATAAATCAGATCTAAAGAACTTGAACTAAAAATGAAAAACTAGGGTTTAAGCAATTTCAAGAAACAGCCAAAACCAGATTTCGGATTTCGACACAAAAAAATTACCAAAGGATTTAGGTTAACACAAATCCAAATAACACCCATATAAAGATTTTGCCTACTCAAACAGTTCAGAACGACAAAAAGGAGGGGGAAAAAAAAAGGTCAAACAAAATACCTGGCGCTGGGGACACGGCAGGGGATTTCAACCTCAAACTCAACGGGAAGACCCAAAAAGCCATGAAAGCGATCGAATGTGACATGGGTCAGGTGCTGGACGTCGGTGGGCCACCCGATTTCCATGTGATGAACAGTGGCAGGTGAAGAATCCTCTCCCCGCTGCTGATCCACACGGCAAGACACCATTGACTTTCTAAGAGCAGTCAACAGCAACGCCACTAGTGAAAGCTGGTTCTGCTGCTCCTCTTCTTCTTCAGCTACCCTCTGATCTCTCTTCGTTGCTCCACCACCACACCCACCTCCTCTCGTTAACATCACCATTCCTGTCATCTCTCTCTTTCTCTCTAGAACCCTGTCTGACTTTCTCTCTCTAGAATTTTTCACAGTTTCTTGGGGTGGGAGAGCGAAAACTTTGAATGTATGTGTTGTTTTATTATGGTGGTGTGTGTGACTGTGTGTTGTTGTTGTTGTGGGCAATGAATTTGGTTTAAACTTCGAAGTGTCTCCTCAGTCCTCTCTCTCTCTCTCTCTCTCTCTCTCTCTCTCTCTCTCTCTCTCTCAGCTCAAACGGCCACTCGTTTCAAATTTCTGTCAGAGCTTTTTTGCTTTATCCCTTCGGTGTGACTACATGAACCCTAGCGTTCATACGTAATAACGATTATGCCATTTGATTTTCCACTTCCTTAATCCGTGCGTTTTTATGACTAGACTAGGGGGTCGATTACCGATCCGTATATGGAGCACCTATGCGCTCCTAGCAAGGAGCGTTTATTCATTTTATCACGTTTTTTGTTCATTTTTTAAAATTAAATGTTCATTTTTATTGTTGTTACTGAAAATCAACAATAATAATAAGAATATTAAAATGAACATTTAGTTATAAAAAATGCACAAACAACATAATAAAATGAATAAGAGCACCTAGGCGCTCCTTGCTAGGAGCGCATAGGCGCTCCGTATAATTTCTAGTCGATTACCAGCTTTTCACCATAATAACCAACCTTAATTTTTGTTACATAAACTCCTATTTTTTGTTTTTGTTTTCTTAGGCGAAATTGTCTAGCTAAAAATATGTTGCACTTTCTCTTGCACTTAATGATGAATAGGAATTCTCTGTTCTAAACGGTATCACATTTCTTAGAATAATTCTACATTAACAAAGAAATGTGTATAAAAAGTGCACAAAATTTTAGTTGACTTCATTTAATTTGATTAAAAATTTTGTGGACCCTATCGCTAGAAAAAATTGCACCAATAAAAATATGACAACTAAATTTTTGTACACTTCTCTTTATATCTTTTTTTTTTACAATAATGTAAAAATAAATTACATTTTTTTTAGAAATAATGCGTATTCTAAAATTTAAAATTTAAAGTTATGTTTTAAACAGTTAAGATGTATTTTTGAAAAATTAAGCAGAAAATATGATATAATTTGAGAGTTGAGACAGAAAATCCGAACTTTTTACTGATAGTACTCCAAGGTTTTGATCACCAAGATGATGTGATATGATCTTTGAGTTTTAATATTTTAAGAGTTTTATCTTCTTCTTTTTTTCCTACTTTTCAATTAGGTTATTATAATATATCATACTATATATATCTCGAAAAATAAATTATAAATCGACTTACTGAACGACGAAATTGTTACTCATCGTGCATGTGAGTAGAATTGAATCCAAATGATAAGATTAATGTTAGCTAAAGTTGGCATCCTTTAGCAAATGTGAATATATAATTTCGATTTTGATTTGACATAAAAATTCATAAATTAATTTAAAATATATAATTTCACAAAAGTCTAAAACTCGCATACATCCCTCGCGTTGTAAAAAGAAATGTAACGAGATCAAATCGAATTTTCAAAAGAAAAAAGCACAACTCTTCTATTTATAATATTAAAATAGCTTAAAAAGAAAAACACAATTTTTCGGATGAGGGGAGTATAATAAATGCATCTTTGTACTAGTAGCAATTTCTTTTACTTTTCGGTAAATAAATTATGTTAAGGTGGGGATTGGATATAACTTCCCTATCATAATGCATTAAATTATGATAATGCTGGGGATAAATAGTAAGAAGAAAATAGAAATGAGCAATTATAGTGATGAGAAAATAAATATTTTCCCCCTCATTCATTTTTAAAATTTAATTAAAAATCTGAAATTACATACAACCTTTTACCAGCTTTAGATGTAGAAAGTAGGGGCGTAAGTTTAAACCGCCCAAACCGACGATCGAATCGAATCTAACCAAATCGACGAGTTTGGTTTGGTTTTGACCGACAACGGTTCAGTTACGGTTCGAAAAAATATCAAACCGCACGGTTCGGTTCGGTTTGCGATTTCAACCCCTCAAATCAAACCAAATCGAACCGATATCTAATATAAATGTATATTTTTATATAAATCCCCCATATTTCAATATTATATTTATATATACTCCTTTTAATTATATATATAATAGAATAATAATTATATGCTAACTTAAATTTAATTCTATTATGATGAACTTATAAATTTTATTATTTTAAAGTTATATTGTGCTAACTATTATGTAAATAAATAATATAATTGAGTTATATTTTAATTTTTATTATAATCATAGGCTATTAGTGTTAAATATAGTGTTTGTTTTATAATTTTTTGTTATAAATCTTATGTTATATTTAGTTATTTATAAAAATTTCTAAATCGATAAAACGAATCAAACCGAACGCGGTTTATCGGTTCGATTTGGTTCGATTTTTTAATTTAACAGTTCGATTTAAGTTTAAAATTATTCAAACTAATATGATACAATTTGGCTTGCGATTTATACCCCAAACCGAACCGTTGCACCCCGATAGAAAGAGGAGATAGGAGAGTTGGTTCGAGTATTTGTTGCTATTTTTCGTAGCTAGACAAGGGCTGGTTTAAAAAGGAAAAAAGGGAAAATCAAGACATCCCAAATTCGAATTGGTGAAGACCGTTGGCAAATGGCGGACGCCAATGGGCTTGTGGGCCCACCTTTGGGCAATAAGGACAACATAGAAAATTCCAGGTGTGTGTGTGTGGGTGGGTGGGTGCTTTTTATGTGATTTTGCTTGGAAATGGATCTCGATAATTCCAATAATTACACTCGATTTTGCTGTCAATTTTTTCTTCTTTTTCTTTTTTTGGCCTTTTTTCTTCTTGGACCCTATGAGTCCGGAAACATGCTGCCGGCGTCAATTTACAAGGTAACGTTTCTAAAACGGTGCCGGGTCAAATTGTATTGACTCCGGGGAACCCACCCTATAAGATTTTCCTTTTTTTTCATATTTGAATTTTTTTGTTTTAAATAAATATTTAACTACGAATTATAAAGGAACTTGTGCATGCAGGCTGGGCTAACTTGGATTTGCCCAAGGTGAGCTTGTGCAGACTGAGCTTCTGGGCCGGGCCAAGGCAAATTGGTTGCTAAATTAACGAGGCCTTTAAGTTACCCATACACTGGCATTGGGCCAAGCCAGAGGCCCAGATTTTTGGATCAAATTTGACATGAATATTGTTAGCCGTTTGCATGAATATACATGTGCCTAGGAAAAATTGTATATATTTGTAGTGTTATAAAATGGGAGAGTGTACACTATTTATTTTGAGCGCGCACACACACACGTACTATTATAATTTAATTTGAGAGAAGGAACAAGAATGAAAAGAAGAGAATGAAAAAGAAGAGAGTGTACTCAAGTTTTCTTTCACTCTTTCACACGATAAATTTTTGCTATCACCTCATCCAAATTATAGGAGCTAAAAGAGGAGTTAGAGGTGATGGGTATATCTATCCTAAATAGTACACATTTTAGATGTAGTCATTCATCCTTTTTTAACACTCTCCCTTGAATGACAATACAAATGATACTGCCTCGTTAAAAATCTTGCTAAATAAAAACTCGGTAAAAAAAAATTTAGCGAAGGGAAAAAGAGTGCAGTATACAATTTACTCCCCCTGTTGATGACATCGGTAATTCTTCACATAGTGTGTAGATGACGCATTCCTATGTGATGAACATGTTTCCTGAAAATTGTAGTTGGGAGTGCCTTTGTGAAGAGGTCGACTGAGTTATTGCTTGACGTGGCATATTGAACATCAACATCATGTTCCTTTGTGAACTCTTGGGTATAATCAAAGAATTTTTGGGGGATATGCTTTGTCCGATCATTCTTGATATATCCTTCCTTCAATTGTTGAATACATGTTGAATTATCTTCATACGGGATTGTTGGTCGTTTCGCTACTGAAATGCTACATGATGTCTTAATGTGTTGTATCATTGATCTAAGCCATACACATTCTCTACTTGTTTCATGTAATGCAATAATTTCTGCATGATTTGAAGAAGTTGAGACTAGTATTTATTTCTGAGATCGCTATAAAATTGCAGTTCCTCCGTATGTAGACACATCATGTCTGAGACTTTCCATTATGTGGATCAGATAAATAGCATGCATCTGCATAACCAATCAAATCTTGCTTCGAGTCATTAGAATAAAATAAACTCAAATTCGTACTTCCCCCAAGATAACAGAAAATGTGCTTGATTCTGTTCCAATGTCTTCTTGTTGAAGATATATTGTATCTCGTTAATAGATTAACTGCAAAACAAATGTCAGACCTTGTACAATTTGCAAGATACATAAGAGCTCCAATTACAATCAGGTAAGGTGTCTCTGTCACAAGAACTTCTTCATTTTCTTTGCATGGACGAAATGAATTCTTTTCAGTATTGAGTGTTATTACTATTATTGGGGTACTTAAAGGAGTTGCCTTATCCATATTGAATCATTTTAAGACTTTCTTTGTGTAGTTTGACTGATGTACAAGTATTCCATTGTGCATATGTTCAATTTGTAGACCAAAACAATACTTGATTTTGCCAAGATCCTTCATCTCAAATTCCTCCTTTAAGTATGCAACTGCTTCATTGATTTCATTCACTGTTCCAATGATATTCAGATCATCAACATAGACAGCTATGATTGTAAATCCAAATGTTATTTTCTTGATAAAGACACATGAACAAATGATATTATTTATATAACATTTGTTTAACATGTAATCTTTTAAGAGATTATACCACATGCGTTATGACTGCTTTAACCCATATAACGATCTTTGAAGTTTGATCGAATATACTTCCTTGGATTTTGTACATAAGGTTGTAGGCATCTTAAATCCGTCAGGAATTTTTATGTAAATATCATTGTCAAGTGATCCATACTAATAAGTAGTAACAACATCCATCAAACGCATTTCTAATCTTTCGGAAACTGTAAGGCTAATTAAAAATCTAAACGTAATCGCATCCATAACAGGAGAATACGTTTCATCATAATCAAAACCAGGTCTTTAAGAAAATCCTTGTGCTACTAACATCGCCTTATACCTTATGATCTCATTCTTTTCATTTCGTTTTCTTATAAACACTCATTTGTATCCTACAGGCTTTACATCCTCAGGAGTAATAACAATTGGTGCGAAAATATTTCATTTATTGTGGGAATTAGTTCAGCCTGCATAGCGTCTTTCAATTTTATCCAATCATGCCTATTTTGACATTCAACAACTGATTTTGGCTCAGGATCATCAATTTCATCAATAATTTCATCTGCAACAGTAAAAGAGAAAATCGTATCATTACCTTTAGTTTCATTTCTGTCTAACAATACCTTTGTATTGTTATAATTTATTGAGATTTCCTCATTTTTCTCTTTTGTATCCTCTTCATGGGAAATTCCCTTTTCTTGACTTCCCCTGAAAACTTTTCCTGAACATCGGTATCACCTACATTTTTTTTTCTTTTTCGAGGATTTTTATCCTTTGATCCGATTGGTCTTCCACGCTTAAATCGTAGTTTAGACTCTTTGGGATCCTTACCATCAAATTTTTTCTTTGGAATTTCAATGCTAGCAGGAGCATTAGCCGCAGGTATATATGATTTAGTTACCCCTTTTGTGTCAATGAACGTATCAGGTAATTGATTTGCAATAGCTTGCAAATGCATAATTCTTTGGACTTCTGTCTCACATTATTTTGCGCGATGATCAATATGCAATAGAGATGGTTCACTACATCCAATATCTTTTGAAATTTTTTTCTTATCTCCTCCTAATGTTGGGAAGAAAATTTAATTGAAATGACAATTCGCAAATCGTGCAGTAAAAATATCGCATGTTAAAAGCTCGAGATATCTAATGATACTGGCTGATTCAAAACCAACATATATTCTCAATCTCCTTTGAGGCCCCATCTTAGTACGTTGTAGAGGTGAAATGAGTACATATACTGCATAACCAAAAACTCTAAGATGTGAGATATTTGATTTATATCCGGATGTCAATTGTAATGGGAAATATTTATGATCTGTACTTGGTCTAATGCGAATCAATGAAGCAACATGTCATATTGCATGACCCCAAATAGAGATAGACAACTTTGTTCTCATAATTATTGGTCTACCTATAAGCTGCAATCTCTTAATTAATGATTCTGCTAAACCATTTTGCTATGTACATGACCAACATGATGCTCTACAATAATTCCGATAGACATATAGTAATCGTTGAATGATTGAGACGTAAATTCACCCGCATCGGAAATTGAGCTCGTAATTTTATAATGGGATTTTTGCATTTTAGGTCCTAATGTTTCCGTGGAAAAGCGAAAAGGACCCCCACGTTTGAGTAATTGCCGTTTGGGCCCTATAGTATTAATTTTGTTGCGAAATAGGCCATTTTTGACAGAAATCGTCAAGAACCTAACGACGAGGACTAACATGCATGAAATCTTATTTTTTCATGGATGTTTT
>JAOWAN010000049.1:1911380-1923618 GCA_028566635.1 Lobelia cardinalis
ACCAAATACTTGTATCCCAGCCACGTTGGCGGATTTCTTATTGGGCTATTGAGCTCACCCCTTGTGTATTCTATGTTCTCCTCTTTGTGTCTCTTCCAGGTGATAGGATTGAGGGCGTGGATCTTTTGGGAGCTTGGCGTAGCGTCTTAGGAACATTGTATAAATATTCTTTTGGTTCCTACGAGCTTATAGCTCGGAATTCGTGGCATCACGCCCTTGTGTATCAACTTATAGATGGGATACATGTATATGTGTGTAGGTAACTAGTCCATGTGTATATGTATGGGGCTTGGTCTCTATGTGAGTTACCACCCACTTATGGTTGTATGTATGTATGTTAGTAGATGGTTGTAGTTTGTAGGTGCATATGTCAAGTAGTTGAAAGGAAAAGGAAAACCAAAGTAGTCCTTTGGTTTATAAGTATTATGTGTGACGTCATATTCGTTAGGATTTGATATGTAATCGCTTCCGCGTATCGTATTTTGTGGTATTGTTGCGTCACTCCTCGAGGAGCGTGACGTCACGGGACACGGGGCGTGACACTTCCCACGTTTGACGTTGAGGTTCCTGTTATTTGTTAGGATTTGTTTTGTGAGCGATGCCTAGCAAGAACATACGTGTAATTCTGAGAACCGCCGTTCTCGCGCCCTCGCCTCGGGGATTAAAGGGCGTCCTTAATCGAGGTTTTCGGGAATGGATGATGATGGTCATAGGACGCTTTGTGTGTGAGAACATTCTTTTACGGTGTAGGACATCTCTTTGTGACTACTCAACCTATTATTTTTTTAAATCGAGAGTCATCACCTCCGTTTGGTCTTAGGCTTCGGAAGCACAAGCCTTTAGGAGGTTTCTATGTTCGGGGGCTTAGTTACGAATTGGGAAGAACAAGCATCACCAAATTCTTCCTATATTGGTCTCTAAACGTCTAGTATGCATACCACCTAGAGGTGAGTCAATTGGTTGGCATAGGTTGGCCAAGGTAAATACACAAGGTTGAGCATTGGTCTCATCACACTTAAATTTAAGCTAAGAAGCTAAGTACATGTAAACATGCATGTTGGTCTCTTAATTAGACATATCAAGACTAGGGATTCATAGATGGACTAGCATTCATGTGAAGTAAAAAATGGGGTGTTCCAAATATGAAAAATAAATTGTAAGGATTGAAAACCCATATCATCCTTCAAGATACATTCTCATAGTCATTAATGAGACTAGAAAACAATATCTATCATGTGGATATTGTTTATATGGTGAATGGAAACATTCATAAAATTAACACAAGAATGTAATGAATGATAACACTATGAAATCATAGTTGCATGAAATTCAATCCCAATATAGGTGACTCTTATGTGTTCATGTCAAAAGGATCTTCATATGAAGATTAGCCCTTTCGAATCATGAAGGGCTTTAAACACAAGCTCACCCACATTTCGAGGTTGTTTTGGAAATCAAGGTTTGTTCATAAACATAAAAGTATAAGAATACTAATGAAAGAAATCATGAAGATTTGTAAGAGAGACTTAAAGCCTTATGACTATTTCATTTCATCTTATGAATATAAAACATGTCAAGCATGGATGAACATAGATGGTATGAGAACATACTTAATTAAAGAAAGAAATAGTTGACATGTTTTCAACACATATTCATGGGACTTTGCACAAAAGATATGATAACATCACAATGAGGACCAATAAAATCATGTTTCATTCATAAAATTTCATGGAGGGTACCAATAGACATACATATTTACAATAGTAAAAGAAAAGATATAAATCTAGATCTAAACTAGCAAACTAGTAGAAGATGTCCAAATCTTTATGAGAGATGAGGAGAACCTTTACTTTGGTATGGATGTAGAGTAATGAAGAAGGAAGAAGGGCTAAGAAGCTAGAGAGCAAACTATATTTTTCACCTTCTAGCTTTCACCCTCTTGGAACATGAATGCCATTTAAATAGTGTGTTTATAAGTTTTGTGTTGAGAGACACTACTAGAAAATATCAGTTTAGCTACGGAAGATATTTGCGACGAAATTGATACGTCGCTAATTAGCGACGGACACTGTCGCTGAACTGGTAGGCGGCATCGCTAAATGGTCAAAAGGCAATTAAGTAAAAGTCTACTAAATATATAGCAACGGTTTCCGTCGCTAAATATATAATGAGCCGTCGCTGAATTTATGCTCCATCGCTAAACTCGCGCCAGAAGTTTGCGGGAATTTGGCGCCAAAGTTTGCGACGGACTCCGTCGCAACACAGGGTAGGCGACGTCGCTGACATTTGTAGCTTAGCGACGGAATCCGTCGCTGTATTTGGTAGACTTTTCAATTAATGCCATTGACTAGTCAGGAACTCGTCTTCTCCAGTCGACGTCCATTTCCCCCAAAATAACCCTAAATTCTCCCTCCCACCCCTCTCCTGCGGCGATTTTGACGAGATGAATATAAGAAGGGGATTGGGTTTAAATCGAAGTGATTGAAGAGGAGAGGATTGATAGATCTTTAATGTGCATATATTTAGCCTTTTATTAGGTGTATTTTATATATTTATTTTGAGATAATGCATTGGTTTTATGTGATTTTACGTTTTTAGGCAATCTCGAGGGATATGGAGCTTAAAGTGATTATTTATGCATTATGTCGAGCTCAAATTACATATCTGGAATTCTTGTTTAATATGGAACAAAAGTCGTAAAGGGCCGTTAGTCATCCGAGCAACTTAAGAATGAGTTGTTAATAAAAGGGCTAACAGACGTTAGAAATCTAACGACAGAAGGACCAGAATGTCAAAAAGCTAGCAGCAGCTTGTACCGTAGAGCTCTTTAGTGTTGTTTTCAGCAGCCAACTAGCGCCTGACACGTGGCCGTCATGTCTCCTTCACTCTTTCTCACATCTCCAGCATCCAATTGGACAAGGACACATGTCAAGGCAAATTTTCAGCTTTTGTAGAGCTGAACCGTGCGCATAAAGGAAAATATATCCGGATTCTTCCCAATTAATTTCCCCACATATTTTAGTGTTCTCCAAATTAATTAAGGATTTTACTCCAATTAATTATTTACCAATTCTATTGTATTTTTTATATTTAATTTTTCTTTTAGAATTAGGTTAGGATTTATTTTGTGCAATAAATAGGGGCCTTAGGCCATTAGTTTAGGGATGCTGAATTCTCCCTACACCACTTGGTGTCAGATTATTCTCGCCAATCGAATATTCTAGAGATTATTGTAAGTGCTTTAATTCTTTCAATTTTATTATTATGTTTTTGATTAATTTGAGGAGTGATATACATTGCAGTTTAATACGCATATTTTGCGTGTATCAAGGATGACCTTAGAGAAGCTTTGGATTGTTGAATATGTATTTGCTTTGAAAGTTAATGAAGATTGGATGAATATATGAAGTGGATGGTTAAAAATATGAAAGGGATGGTTGAATATATGGAGGGTGGCTCCAAATATACCAAGAGGCACTCACAACCTCTTGAATTTCTTTCCAAGGCACTCACAAAGATTTTCTCTCTTTGGAGGTTGTTTGTAAAATGTAAGAGTCAATCTCTTTCAATGAATGGGGGTTAATTTGTATAGGAGGGTGAGTTTAGGTTAAACCTAGTATCTCATAGTTTTTGAAAGATTCAAAATACCCCTTAAGACCCATTGGGAAGTACCCCTTATGCCCTTTACCTGGGTGGGCAAGGGAGCAAAAAATAAGAAAGCAGCAAGGAGTAGGCCGGACCAGCCCATTCCCTAGGCAAAATGGTCTAACCGGCCAGGATGGCCCTGTACATGACTTTTTGCTCTAGAAATGGTACACCGTTTGTGCCATTTTATCCTCCCGTGGCTCTTTTGTTTCTCCTTGGCTGAGCTTGAAGTTGTTGGGTGTCTCCTTGACCTTAGAATGGTTCCAAAATACCTTGATTTTATCTTCAAGTAAAATATTTACATATAAAATGTTACACTTTATTAGTTATATAATTGTGTCATGTGACCATGCCATGCCCTAGTGATTTGAGTCACGTGTGATATTAGTTAAATGTGATATGTTTGTGTACTTCCTTGCATGTAGCAACCTCTAGATGACTAGACATTTTAATTTAATTTTAACTAAATCATGCATGATTAATTACTACCATGTATGATTAATTACTAACTTAATTATATGATTAATGGTGTCCAAAAATGGGGTGTCTACAGTAGTATGTCCTTTATTTGGTAGGAAGTTGTCCATACTTGACGTAGAAAGTCCCCATTATCTGTTGATGCATGCTGAATTTTGCTAGTTTTACTCTAAACAATCACATTTTTTACGAATACTTTTGTATTTGAATGTTTACACGTGTGAATTACGGACGTATGATATTCTTGACCATATTATTTTAAATTGTACAAAATTATGATTTCGTGAATCTATCATGCAGGAGCCATATGGACATATATAGGGTATCCAAATTATGGTTAAACCTATCATAGATTATATCGCCGCAGTTCTCTATCAGACGCAAGCTCTAGTTCTCTCTCTATTCAGAAATCAGTCACGAGAATTTCAACTAGAAAAGTTAACATGCATGCCTAGATCTTAATTAGTGGATGCTATATAGTATATAGTATTGCGAGGTAAATTATTTCTATGTATCTATGATCATGATTCTTTAATTTTTGTCTCAAATCGGTTAAAACCCTGCATAAAATTAAGCATCAATTAATGATCTAATTAAACTCTTCAATGTAGTTCTTTATGCAGATCTTAACCCATTAATTAATTATTCTTGATATTTCTTATCCAACCATGTTGTAGATCTCAATTTGATATTGGATTCTGACTTTTTTTTTTTAATCGATCAAATGATATATATATATATATATATATATTTTTACATACCCTATATATCAACCCTTGGGGCTCTCTGATTCTTCTTATTCCAATGTTTGTAAAAGGAAAGCGAAACCACATTCTTTTATCAAATCGATGTTCTGATTGCGGCATAAATTTCAGACAAAAAAGTTTACAGTTTTATTTTGGAAAATTTCTTTCGAAGAGTGTATTTTTAAGAATTAAGCTATAAAATTTATTTTTCTCAATTTTTTCGGTTCATGTTCAAGATACGATAGTCTTTCACATATTTTAGAGAAAAAAAAAAAAAAACACATATTCATGTGTGGGTGTAAAGTAGGTAATTTCACATTACGAATGCTTAATTGCCAACAATTAATTGTCTTCAGGGTTTGGAATCGTAACTCTCAATTGCATGCTTCTCATTAATTGTAGGAGTCGTCTTAATGAAGTTCAAACGAATACCCCGGCGGTTTATATCTCTTAACTCACGACCTGGAGTAGCTGCAAGGTAAACACAACACGCCCTAATCTTTGCTTTTATTTTTGTAATTAATTTGAATTTTTTTTTTTTTTTTTGATTAGAGTACTATATGTGAATCAAAAAGGCAAATAGAAAGAAAATATTGTGGAGTATTTACATATTGTTTTAGTGGGTACTTATATTATTATAAAAAAAAATATGTTGTAGTTTTTAGTGGATTTGTCTTGATTACTCTTTATTATAGAGTTATTGAGCCGTACACAGTAACACTTATAAACCAAATAACACTTATAAATCAACATGCGAAGTCAAAATTATAAAAATTAATTCAACATTTATCAATACCTAAAATTAGATATTTATCTTGAAGTATCTAGTGATCACTACAATGATCAATTAAAATGTATCCATTTCATATACTCTCTTCGTTTTAATATATTTTAAGTGTTTATATATAGTTATATATTGTAAAAAAAAATAAAAAAATATTGCTTTCAGTACATTTAAAATGAAAAAGAGTAAGCATATTATAGAGCATGCTCCCCCTTTTTGATCATTCATATAATAGATCGTATACTCCCATTTATGGTTAGGAATAGAAAGACAAAACACATTTTAATAATATGCAGCTTATTGCCGGGATATACTACTTTGGCCAAAGATTGGAACCCTTTCTATATCAAAAACACACCAAAGCAAGGATTGTAGGTTGATTTATTTATTTATTTTTTTGAAAATCAAGGGGTGGCACAGTGGTAGAGCCGAGCTTTACAGTATGTAATGTAAGGTCTCAGGTTCGATCCCTTTCCATGCCCCCTTAAAACTAAAAAAAAAAAAAAACATTTAAAAGTAGGTTGATTTTTTTGCTGTTCAAGGACAACAATTGACAATTCAGTCAAAGTAAATCCCCTCCATTTCGAGCAAAAAATTACTATTTCAACATTCTAGGAGCTCATTTTAAAAAAAAGTTATAATTTAAGTATTTCCTTTTTTTTTCAAATATTTTTTATTTATAATAATTTTATCCCATAAAATATTTTCTTTTCAATATTAGTGTAATTTTAAAAAGTTGAAAAAGTGCTAAAATTAAAAAAATAATTTTTTAAATATGGATTCGTTGCTTGTGACGAAGAAAGTATCAGCCGATAAATCTTATATCTGATTGTTATTCTCGATTTTTTTTTAGAAGAAGAAAAATTATAATTCTCCAGTCTAAAACAAGAAGAAAATTTAAGTGAAATACAAAATTTTGATATCCTAAAACAATGAATATAATATCTTTATCCTTAAAATAAATGGTTATCCACAAATAGTTAAGCCTCATGTACCATCATTTTGGGAAGAATTAATTTATAACATTTCCTGTTCTGCATGTTTTTATTATTGAAAAAGAAAAGTAGAGAGAGAGGGAGAGGGAGAGAGAGAGAGAGAGAGAGAGAGAGCACAGTAAAATCACTGTCATGAACACACAGTAGAGTAGTAGTAAGTCCTCAATTACAACCTCTCACTACTAATTTTAACGTAGTCGTCTTCAATCATGGAAACTTTATAGTTTATTCCGTACAATTTTACCCGCGAAATCTCTCTCTCTCTCTCCATCTCGGCAAATTTCAAGCTCGAATTTTTGCAATTTCTGACACAGAAATCTGTTCCCTCCTCACAATTTGCCAAAAGAAAAAAAGGTCAGTTAAAGCTTTCTACTGTTTCTTGTTCCTTTCACCATTGTAATTCTCACCCTACAGTTATCTCTCTGCCTTTTTGTACGATTTTGTTACATTTTAATCCCTATTTACTTGCTCTATTTAGGGTTCTTATGTTCATTTTGTACGTGTATGCCTTCTTCTTATTTTAATGCTTGATTTTAAAATAATTTTTTTAATTGAATTGGATTTTTGGATATGAAATGAATGCAGGCAAATGAAGTCACCAAGGGAGGAGGCACCATGCAGTGATAAGCAAGTGAGTTATCATGCATCTTGCTCAATTTTTCCATTTTAATTGTTTTTTAAATAAATAAATCTCTGGCTGCTCATTTTCATTTGGTTCATAACTCATCATTTTGCCTTTTCCCTGGAGGATTAAGTTCTTTTTTTCTTTCTGTCCTTTTCATTTTAGCCCTTAAAAACAAATGTCCTGATATCTTTTTAATTCATATTTTTTTCTTTTCTTGCTTGGTATATAGGCCATGAATTTAATTTTGGCAGTGAAAGAACTGCATGGGCTTAGTTCTCAGGAACTTGGTAAGCGAATTAGGGATTCCGGAAACAATACCATTCAGTTGACTTCTGAAAATGGATCATGTGTACAGGTAGGTAAATTAGTCCTATGAATCATTTTTTATGCAAAGGGAAATTGCTTTTCCAAAAGTTCATCTTCTTTTTCTTCTTCTTTTGTCGAAATGGATTTAGGAGTAGTAAATTTTACCAATGTGACATGCTTATCCTGTTTCTTACTAATACTACCTTGATATTTTCAGATGGATGTGGAAAAGCTAGCTAAGTATCTTGCTTTGCATCTAATGGCACAGCTAATGTCATCTGAACGAGATGAAGCACTTTTTAGATACTTATTGTGTGGATTTCGACTATTGTACTCCTTATGTGATCTAGCATCTCGGCACCCTAAGCTTGAGCAGGTTAGTCAACTGCGGATAACTCTTCAGCAATCCAGTATGATCTTGACACTGAACTTAATTTGGGCCTGCTGAGGAGTTTTTATAAAATCTCATAGTGAGAGCACTGATCAAACATGCAAGGCCAGATCTATTGTAGACCAGGGAACAAGTGGCCCCCAACCTCATCTGCATGCACACTCGGCATTCTTTTCTAAGTTCTCGAGTTTTGTCATTTTCATTTAATATCAGAGCAAGCAGTGCATCTTCAATCATAATTCATAACTAACATGATAGTACAGTTGTTATGTATCTCCTACGCCATCAACTTAACATTAGCATTAGTACTTCTGCTCTTACATATTCTTCACATGCTCCTTCTTTATACACATATGGCTTTCTTATGGTGTTGGAGCATTCAGTTTAGGTAAGTGGTTAAATGTATCATAATAAATTACATATGCATTTCTTCCTTTCATATGTTAAACATGATTTTGCAAAGGAACTCTTACTGCTAGATCTATTTCCTCAATTAGACAACTATTTGTCATTTTGTTCTTTCATGCTGCGTGGATAATGGTTTTGAGGGTGTGCCCAAAATTTCCAAGTCAACTATCATTTGACCTTGTGTTGAATGAGAATGTTAGTCGCCTTTGATATAGCCTTCTGACAATCCATTTGCCAATTTTATATGCTGTATGTTGAGCAACTAAAATTCTTCGTTCCCTCTACTGATCTCGTCACCTGACTTGTTTATTGATATTCTGAAGAGACACATGAGTTGGTGAAATACATTGTTGTGGGTGATTCATGTTTATGTCTTTGTTATTTGCCCCTCTTGCTCTGCTCATGGGGGTTAACCATGTGATTCCTGAGTCTTGGAGATGATAGTAGTTCTTGTCAAGAGCTGGTAGCAGCATCATGTGCGAGGAAACCTCATCTTTTTCTGATGTCTATTTGACGACTCTGTCACAGGTTTTGCTTGATGATGTAAAAGTATCGGAGCAGTTGCTTGATCTGATATTTTATATGCTTATCATTCTTGGTGGTTTTAGACAGGTTGCCTTTTGCTCTCTCCTTTATGTTTTTCTTTTTCCTATCAGTACTATTCTGAGCCTAGCCATTTCTGTGATCCAGGAATCTTCTGATTCAAATAATGATGCGGTTTTGCATTCAGCTTTGGTGGCTGGCAGTCTGTATCTGTTAACAGTGTGTATTTCTTCACAATGGCATGAGCTTGCTCAAGTTCTGCTTGCACACCCCAAGGTAGATTTTTCCTTATTTATATTTTATAACTGATGACTTGCAGGTGGTTTAAAAACTTGTTCCGACTTTTTATATTCTACTTTGCTCTGTATAATGTTGGTAATAATTAATCAAAATTCTTGAGTATGTTCACTTGCATTTCTGGAACTATCTTTTTTCTGTTATCAATTTTCAAAATGACAAAAGTAAAATACCAATTTAAGGTGGGAATATGATTTCGGAATGGTGAATTTAATCATGATAGTGTTAACACATGATCTCCTAACCAAATACTAGTTTGAAAATTTGAAAACTGAAGTTAGAACTTGAAAATGAACATGGAAAACAGTTCTGAATATGTCAAACGAAGAGACCTTAGTTGGGTGAATGTGGCTGATGATGACACTTATGTGACAGGTGGATATATTTATGAGTGTAGCTTTTGCTGCAGTTCGCGTAGATATTCAGTTTCTTCAGATCAAGCTGTTAGGTCAACGTAGTTCTGCTGAAGAAACATTGAACCATCTTTGTCAGCACTGTGAAGCTTCTCTACATTTTCTTCAGTCACTGTGCCAACAAAAGTTGTTTCGGGAACGGCTAGTTAAGAATAAGGTTAATATCTGCTTTTCTTCTTTCATTTGATACAAGCTTAAGATGAACATCTTTTTTGCCTTCTACACTTTGGCGTAGGACAAAGAGATTTATCAAAAGAAAACTGAAAAAACACAAAGATACTGAAAACAGTTCGGACACTAGTTAGGTTGCCGGAGCTCCAGGGAAATAAGGCACAGGGCTATGTTTGTCCGATGACTGTTAATTGTGACGATAAAGAAGCAATCGGAGTGTAGACACTGTCATTTTCTATGACCATTTGCATAAGCGCCCCTGGTGAGACAGAAAAACAGTAGATACCCTTCTGTTCCATAGAAAGATAGACGTTTCAAAGTTCGACCATTCTCTGGCTCGAAATTTGATGTATAATTTTCTTATAGAGAATGAACTTTATGAACTACATAAAAGTACTATCAAACCAAGTTGTATAGTTAACAGCAAGTAGACCATTATTGAACCTTCTCTATGAAAATTGGTCGCGTGGAAAATTTGAAACAGTCACAAAAGGACTCTTTTTTGGGACGGAGGCAAAAACATTTTTTACTCTTCTTGGTTGCCGTTTGTTAACTCTATGTTTCTTCAGGAACAAATTCATTTTTTACTTGGAATAAGTTCTTATGATCATAATGTTTCATCCTTCTATTTTGTTTGTTTTCTTCTACCAAATGGATGAAATATCCCAAAGCCAAATGATGAAAGTGATGGAAATTTGGAACCGTATTACTTTCAATTATCATCTATGAATGGTTCTGGCAAACAACTGATTAGTTGCCATTTCAGGATCTATGTGGAAAAGGTGGCTTTCTTTTGCTGGCCCAAGATATCATGAAGTTACATATTTTACCATCATTTAAAGGGCCGTCTCTTGTGGCTGCTGTATCCAGGTTGAAGGCAAAAGTTTTATCTATCGTAAGTTCTAGTTATGGGCATGCACTTTTTATAAAAGGGACATTTGCAGCTTAAGCTGCTTGAGCATATCATTAGAAGGTTTCAGTATTTTCTATTCTAGTGACTGGATTTTGTAAGTTAACAACAATAGATCCCCTTCCTGTAGTTGTTGCATCTCTGCGAAGTTGAAAGCGTATCTTACTTGGATGAGGTTGCAAGCACCCATGGAAGCTTGGATCTAGCAAAGTCTGTTTCTTTAGAGGTTTGTTATCCCAATCTAATTACTCTAGTATACTTCGTCACTTTCTGGGCAATGACCAGTTGGGACTTGTTCTGTAGAGTTTAACTTGAATTATCTACCATCAAAATTCTGAAGACACGGCTGTTTGTGGCTAAACTAAAATTTCGACGAATATAACTGCTAGACTCAATATTTGTGAAGGTCCTTCTAGAAGTGAATGAGGGACATTGCACCTTCCCACTCTTGTCTCTGCTAGACTTGTGCAATTTACTTTTTAACTTCATCCAGTTTAGAGGTTGGCCACCTGGCTTTAGTTTATGTTCCTCTTAATCCTGGATTTTCAAGCTTTAATTGGACAATAGCAGGATGAGTGTCAGTTAATCAGGTTAATGGGGTTGTGTGTGTGTTCCCTTTCTTTGGGATTTGGGTGTATGTTTATGTATGTACGCGTGCGTGGTGGCCCTTTTGAGTAGTTATTGTGAGAAAGTTGAATCATCTGAAGATCTAAGGAAAAATTAAAAATCTGAAGAAAGAGGTGTTTTGGGGATCTCCAAGCTTGGAAGCATGCTACTCTTCGTCAGAGGTTGATAGATTGGAGGAAGATGATGCTACGTTGGTCTCTAGTCTACCGGAGAGCAAGTTAATTAATGAGTTTGATGAACTTGTTTAAAAGCAATATATGACTTGGAGGCAGAAGGCTAGAGTTAAGTGGATTAGAGAAATTTTACAAAGTATTCTCCTCAAGTGGTTTTTAGTGAAGCGTTTAAGAATTTAATTAGGGAGGTCAAGTTTGTTGGTTATGGAGTCTGATTGACAGGATTAGGCAGAAGGGAAAAAATAGGGGGTCACGGTCGTGTCCGGTTTAGGTCACGCTCGTGACCTGTAGACTCACATTTCCCAAGATTTTGAGAAGTGATTGACAGGATTAGGCAGAAGGCAAAAAAATAGGGGGTCACGGTCGTGACCGGTTTAGGTCACGCTCGTGACCTGCAGACTCACATTTCCCAAGATTTTGAGAAGGGGTCACGACCGTGACCGGATAGGTCACGGCCGTAACCTAGTCGCGGCCCCGCGGGCTAGTAAAGATATTTTATTTATTTGCCCAGAAAAGGAATTAATACCTAGGGTTTTGGGGCCCTAGTTTCAAACTATAAATAGCCTTGTTTTTCCATTGTAACTTGAGCCGTATAATATATATATATATATATATATATAGAGAGAGAGAGAGAGAGAGAGAGAGAGAGAGAGAGAGAGAGAGAGACAAAAATATAAAAAAAAAAGAGAGAGAGCTATATAAAAATCTCAAATTTGTGTGAATCAAT
>JAOWAN010000049.1:1973138-1994333 GCA_028566635.1 Lobelia cardinalis
AATAATATGATAATTCACTCATTTCCTATTTATGCATTGATTATCAAATAAATAAAAGGCATTAATTACAAAATAAATAAATTAATTAAAACTATCAAATTATGTTATTACTTAATTAAAATACCTAATTAAATCATACCTTAATTATACAAAAAATTAAGACTTGTGCAATCTTTTTTTTATCGCAATTTAGGTCCCCAAGTTTAAAAGTTGGCAATTTACGCCCTGATATTACAATTTTGTTGCATAACAGGCCCTTTTCGAACGGAATCCGTCAAAAATTAACGGAAAGGGCCTGTTATGCAATAAAATTGTAATATCAAAGCCTAAATTGCGAAATTTTGAACCTGAGGGCCTAAATTGCGATTTGCGACAAACATTGGGGCCTAAAACGCAATAAACCCTTTTTTTGGTGAACAAAATAAAAGGCACAAAAGCGATGAGTAAAAAAAATCAAACCCGAAGGAAAGAAAGCAGAAAAACGAAAAATCAAAATGAGAAATATCTTTCCAAAAGTCCCTTAGCTTATGTGGAAAGGGCAAAAAAATAAATTTGGTCTCACTTATAGATTTTTTGTATAAGTAGTTTTTTTTTTTCGGTCTAATAAATGTACTATCAATCGTCACCTAATTTGGTACTTGATTCTAAATTGAATTAATTGGCGGTTACGTGACGTAAAATTTTGAAAAAGTATACGAAAACGACATTCTTAGTTAGTTTTTTTTTTTTTTTGGGACCCCAAGGGGGCATGGGAAGGGATCGAACCTGAAATCTTACATACCGTAAAGCTCGGCTCTACCACTGAACCACCCATTGATTCTCACATTCTTAGTTAGCAGGATCACTAATGAGCAACAAGAAAGTATCGGAGGAGCTGCTCTCTTTGAGAATATCGGTGTCAAAATTGTGGATGCGATGGGGTCAATGCCCATTGCCCAACACAGGCCAATTGATAGGGATATGAGAGCTGGGTTTCAGCATTTTTCTGGTAAATGAAAATTAAGCTGAGAAATAGGTGGAACAGGCGAACAACCATGGGATGGGATGGGAAGGAATGAAAAAGGGAAGGGTTATGTTTTGCTTGCTTAATTAGAGCGTAAGTACTATGGGTGGAAATCGGAACGGAATTTCTGATTTCCGCCGATTCGAAATTTTTTTATTTTGGACGATTATTTTTTTTCCGACTTGCAAAATTTCGAATTCCGATTTTTCCGATATTTTTCGGATCGGAATTAGATTTAAAATTATCGAAATTTCCGATTTCCGATCCAAAAATATTTGATTTATTTTCGAATAATTTCTGAACATATTCCGATATATTTCAAAAAAATCCAATTTATATTGAAAAAATTGACTTATTTTCGAAAACTTTCTAGTTTATTTCCAAAAAATTTCTAACTTATTTTCAAAAAGAATACAATTTATTTCAATTTTTAAAAATATTTTAAAATTAATTTCATCCTAAATGAGACAAATTTAGGTCTATAGACAAATTACTTAATTAAATTCGAACATGACTAGGCAAAAAGCACACATAATTATCATAATTTTTAGTGGTCCTTTTTATAACATTATTTTTTTTTCATAATTTTGGGATTATATTATAACTTTATGTTCTGACAATAGTATTCAATTCAAAATTTGTTGTGCACTTTGATTTTCATTATATTTATATTTTCTTTTTACTTTTTTCTTAATTTTTTTTTGAAAGAACATCTTGATTTAAAAGTATTTAATTTGTTGAAAAATGTAAATGTGAATCATTATAAAGGAGTAGCACCGCGTAGTAAAATGTCATAAATAAGGATCACTTGTTTAAAGAAAAAGCATTTCAAATTTTTTCGAAAGTCCCAAAATTTTGGATTTATGAACTTTTCGAAAATTTCAAAATTTCGAAATTTTAAAATTCCGATAGTTCCGAAATTTTTGAAAATCGGAATCAATTTTTGCATTCCGAAATTTTTAAAACGGAAATCGAAAACTAATTTTGATTTCCGAAAATATTTTTTTTGATCCGTTCCGTCCGATTTCCACCCCGAAGCGTAACAGATGGAGTATTACCACTCTTATGTGTTTCTTTGAGCAGGGGATATATTTGATATAAAAGAAACGATATTTAACACTATCTCAATACAGACTGTTTATAAGTCAAGAATCAAAAAGAGTCTTTTGTCGCTTTCAAGCTTAAGGATAGGATCCTTAGCTTCCAAACTTAAAGATGGGGCTTGGAAACCTTAGGGCACCTCCAACTAGTGGAAAGGTAGAAGATTGGGTAGGGGCTTGGTGCTCCAACTAGTTGAGAGGTAGCGAAGGGGTAGGGGGAGGGGAACACAATCTTAATTTTGGGGGGAGGGGTAGCAGGCCTCGACTTGGAGGGAGGTGGAGAGATTTAATCCAGTTAAATTGTGCCAAGTGTACACTCTTATTTTTTAATTTATATTTATTTATTTAATAAAATAAGATAATATTATTTATATTATTGGATATATATATATTTTTCTTATTTAATTTGTTTATATATAATAAATAGTAATATTAATTAATTTTAGTTTTATCTCAATAATATTTATAAATACATATTTTAATTTATAATTAACATTTTCATATGTAAATCAATGTTTTAATTTAATTTTGTTTAATTATATCTCATATTTTAAGTTTTTTTTAATTATTAATGTATTTAATTTTTAATAAATAATTATTTCATATTAAATAAGTAATTTTTATATTAAATAATTATTACGAAATAAATAATTATAATTTTTAAAATTATTTTAGAATAATAATAATGTGATAGTAAAATAATAAAGTGGGACCAAAAGTAGCAGTATATGCATATCCTAATCGCTCTCGCAGGGTGACTTTCTAGCAAGACATTGAAAACCTTGGTATTCGGGATTCTGAAAAGTGGCTCCTTGTGGGAGATTTTAATGCCTTTCGATTTTTTCACGAAAAGAAGGGGATTCTCAAAGAGGAAGTAAACCTTGTCAATTATTTAAGCAATGTGTTGATATTCATCAATTTCTAGAATTGGATTTAAGAGGTCCCAAATTATATACGTGCATGGAACAGAGGGACGGTCTGGGAATGTTTGGATCAGGCTATTTGTTCTCAAAACTGGAAATTGCAATATTCGAAGGCTTTTGTCCAGCATTTTTCTAGGAGTTTATCGGACCACTGTCCTATTATGGTTCGTATACCTACGGGGGAAGGTAGCAGAAGGCAGACTCCTTTTCGTTTCCTAGCTCCATGGCTCCTTCATCCAAATTTTAAGGAGATGGTTCCAAACAATTTGAGGTAAGATTCAAACATTTACAGTTCCATGAAGCATTTTGCGAATGCTGCAGAGCACTTGAACAAGAATGTTTTCGGGAATGTATTTCACAGAAAGAGAAGTATTATTGCAAGGCTTGTCGGTATTGAAAAAAAGAAAGAGGTGAGAAGTACTAGGTCTCTTGAGAAACTAGCTAGAGGCAGCTCTGCGTCGTGAGTATGAAAATATCTTGAACCAAGAAGAGAACTACTGGCAGCAGAAGGCCCGTGCTGATTGGATTAAGTTTGGAGATTGAAATACCAAATATTTTCAAACTAAATTTACAATCAAGCGCGGCCGCATGAATATAAATGCTTTGAAGGATGAGAATGGGCAATGGTGTTTCATGGAGAAGGATATAAAAGCAAAATTTATTGAGTACTACAAAGATCTTTTCAACATAGAAGAGATGATTGATCCATCTTACCATATATTCGGGGGCAATTCCCAATTTTTAGCAGTCAAGAATGGGAGCCGTTGGGCAGTCCTATGGGTTGAGGTAGGTGGGGGCGAGTGGGGTCGGTCGCCCCCACCGTGTCGAAAATATCTTCATTAGTAGTTGTGGTCGTCGAAAATTATGGACGTTTTTCGCATTTGCCTTGCTTGTTCTTATTCGACGAAATTCAGTTAAGTTCTTTTGCTTTTCTTTTTTTTAAAAAAATTTGGGCACAAACATTGAATTCCCAAAATAAACGTCGTTTTATTCCAAATTTCTCGTAGTTATTATACAATGAATGCGGATTCCTTTTTTGTGTTTTCATCTTCGATCCACCCGTTGAATTGTCCGAACTCAATTTTTTTTCGGGAGCTTTACCCTCGAACCCCATGAAATTTCACCCCCACGTTGAAATATTCCTGCCTCCGCCCCTGGGCAGTCCTATAATGGAGGAGGAGGTGAAGAAGGCATTATTCGACATGGCGGCTTTCAAGGCTGGGATGGATGGATTGCATGCCGCCTTCTTCCAAGCAAACTAGGAGATAGTGAAAAATTCTATTTGTAACTTCGTTCGTGATTACATGACATGAGCTAGTATGAGCCCGGAGCTAACCACATCAGTGATTTGTTTAATCCCGAAGAACAAGGAACCGACCAGAGTTACTGACTACCGTCCTATTAGTCTCCTCCCGGTAATATTCAAAGTCCTCATGAAGGTGATCACTAATCAGATCAAACCCTTGTTGCCAAAGCTTATCGCAAGTACTCAGAGTTTTGTGCCAGGGCGAAAAATCGTGGAAAATATTATTGTCGCAAAAGAAGTGGCACATTCCTTCAGATTGAACACTGGCAAGGTGGGATGGATGATAATCAAAATCGATCACGAGAAAGCTTACGACAGATTGCGGTGGGAATTCATCTCTAGCACTTTCACGGATGCCAAGTTTCCTCAATTTTTGATTGATGTTTGAGCGAAGTAGGGAGAGCAGTTATTCGCATTTGATGTGGAATGGGGATTTGACGTAACCGTTCGCTTTGTCCAGGGGACTTCGGCAAGGGGATCCCCTATCTGCATACATTTTTGTTCTTTGTATGGAGAGACTATCTCAAGCGATCATTAAGGCAGTCGAGGAAGGTAGATGGAGGCCAGTGAGATTAGGCCGGCATGATTATCCTCTTTCCCACTTAATGTTTGCGGATGATATTCAGCTTTTTGCGAAAGCTACAACATTGCAAGCTGAAGTGATTATGGAGGTGATGAATAGATTCTGTGACACCTCGGGACAGAGAGTCAACGTCTCTAAAACTATTGTGTGCACTTCCAAAAATGTTACAAGGCAGCAATGGGAAAGTATTTGCAGACGCACAAGATTCAAGCATTCTGAAGACCTGGACAAGTATCTTGGGGTGCCCATTGTTCATGGAAGGTTCTGTAAGGAACTTCTCTCGCCCGTGGTGGATAAAATTAGGGCTCGTTTAAGTGGATGGAAAGCGAGCACGCTCTCATTAGCGTGGCGCATCACTCTCACCCAGTCGATCCTCATGGCTATTCCAAGTTATGTGTCCCAATCAATGGTATTACCAAGCAGCATCTGTTACACGATTGAAAGACTTTGTAGAAATTTTATTTGGGGGTTCGGAACCTGAATGCAGGAAAATTCACCTTGTAAGTTGGGACAAGTTTGTCGTCAGAAAGATCTTGGAGGTCTTGGCCTTCGCTTGATTTCTACTTCGAACCAGGCTAATGTGGCAAAAATGTGTTGGAGGTGGATAAACGAGCCTCAAGCTCTATGGGTCCAAGTCCTGAAGGGGAAATACATGAATAGGAGGAGCCCTTCTCTCACGAGCAGATCAGGATCGGCAATTTGGAAGGCCTTGGGCCGTCATTGGCAGTTTGTGCGACAAAATACTTGGTGGGTGATTGGTGATGGCCGAAGGATGAAGTTCTGGACGGACACATGGTGGACTAGTGGTCCGCTAATAAATCAAGCCAAAATCGCTTTACCAGCTCAACTCGAAGCCATTAACATTGCTGATTTGAAGCAGGCGAATGAAAAGTTCAGTTTAGAGCTATTTTCTAATTTCATGGAGATGGACCACACGCATGAAATCAAAGAAGCACTGAATAGCAGTTCTATGGAAGGGAAGGATATATGTTTGTGGAGCCTCACGGCAAATGGGCGATTCTCTGTGAAATCTGCTTACGAATGTTTGAGAACGACAATGAATGACATAAGGCAACCCTTATGGAAGCATGTGTGGAAATGGACTGGGCCGCAAAAAATTAGAGTGTTTCTTTGACTGTCGTGTCAGAGCAGGATTCTCTCTAACTTAGAGAGGACACGATGCCATCTAGCAGTGGATGCATCTATGGAAGGGAAGGATATATGTTTGTGGAGCCTCACGGCAAATGGGCGATTCTCTGTGAAATCTGCTTACGAATGTTTGAGAACGACAATGAATGACATAAGGCAACCCTTATAGAAGCATGCGTGGAAATGGACTGGGCTGCAAAAAATTAGAGTGTTTCTTTGACTGTCGTGTCAGAGTAGGATTCTCTCTAACTTAGAGAGGACACGACGCCATCTAGCAGCGGATGTATCATGTCCGAGATGTTTGGTTTTTGAGGAGTCGGTACTTCATATTCTGCGAGACTGCCCAAGAGCGATAGAGGTATGGCGTGTAATTTTTTGGTGCGATGACTCAGTTTTTTTCGGTTAACAGCCACTGAATGCATTGTTAATTGTATTCGAGGCAAGTTTCGGGCGAAACACGATGTGAATGGAGCAATCCTCTTTGGTTACGGTGTCTGGTACTTATGGAGTTGGTGGAATAGGATGATTTTTCAACAAGAGGTGATGCCTTTACTGATCCAAATTGATATGGTGGAGAACGCGGCTCGGATCTACAGCAAAGCATGGAGTTGCTTGAGCACTGGCAACGATTTCGTGGAGCATTGGGTAGAAGTGGACATCGCGTGGAAACCACCACCTGAGGGATTTATATGTATTAATACCGATGACACAGCTTCTAGGGACGATATGGGGATTGCTTGCAGCGCTGTTTTCAGAGACAGCGAAGGTAAGTGGCAAGGAGGTGTTGGTCGTAGAGCTGGCCGAGGCAATGCCTTGCGCGCGGAGATCTGGGGGATTATGATCGGGCTAAAGAAAGCGTGGGATATAGGCTGGAGGAAAATTGTGTTGCAATCCGATTGTAAAAAGTCCATTGATCTTATTCAATGGCGGGGTGTTTTGGCGACTCAACACCATGATATTGTTCAACCGATTGCAGATTTGCTGAAGAGAAATTGGGAGGTCAGGCTTGTGCACATCTACCGTGAAGCCAACAAGGTAGCAGATAAGATTGCTTCGCTGATGCTTAGCTCTGTTGCGGAATGGACGACGTTCACCGAAAGCCCATCGGAAATAGATGGAATGTTGCAGGATGATATGCTTGGAAGGAGTACAGTTAGATCTCAAGTCTTAGTTTAACTGCTCCTCTTCCCCTTTTTATGTAAAAAAAAAAAAGAAAAGAAAGTAGTAGTACTTTTGTTGGAGATGAATATAGGTATGGAGATGAGGTTGTGGAGGGGTGGTATGAAATATTATAAAAGCTGATGTGACAGAGAGAGAAATGAAGATAGAGTTAGTAGTACATGGATTTTTGTTAAAGATGACCTAAGGCCTAAAAAGGGCTTTATCCGAGTACTAATTGAATGCAAAAGTTTGAGCTCATTTTGTTTGGGCTTTGGATAGGGCTTGGGCAAAGGATGTATTGCGTAGGGTAGGATGGGTGTTCAAGTTTAACGGGTCAAAATAGAAAGTGGACCTGGAAAATGACAATCCGTTCCAAACTTTCAAACCTATCCTGCCCGTCCCAATCTCGTTACCAAATTTCAAAGGATTAAATAATTAGTGCAATGTTTAAATAATTATTTAGATATATTAGCTAATATTTCGATTAGTCGTAGAATATTAGTAATATTTTCATATTTATTTTTCTAAAATAGCCTTATTTGCACATTTTAATATTTATTTAGAGGGATAAAAATATTTAATATATGTAAAAAGTAGATATATAATGATTGAAATATTAATTAGCTCAATAATTAAGATGATAATTAATTATTAAGCACATTATTTTGATATTTTTTATCCTTTCAAATAAATATTAAAAAATAAAAAGTGAGAACATTTTTAAAAAATAAAAATAAAAATAATGTTAACCTTCTACAATGAGTGAGGATATTAATTAATTCCTTATTTAACTCATCTTTAAATTCGAGATGTATAACTTTGACTTTGACCACTTACCGGCAAAATGAGAAACACGGAATTGGGCATTGAAAGTCGAAACAGCGGAACGAAGAAAGAGAAGAAGACAATCCCCATTGAGATGTTGCCTTGAATTCGGAATACTCTCTACGTTTTATTTTAATTATTTTTAAAGCGATATTTTTATTGTAATCATAAATAATTAAATTGAAACGGAAGGAATAATACATAAAAAAAAAAAAAAATGTTACTCGTTTCGGGATGATGAAAAATTGTTGAAATTTGCAATGAACGAATCTTACCCAACTCCGTAAAAATGAACATAAGCTCACTGCAACTATTCGAGATCATGACCAAGATCTCAAAAGCGAAATACTTATATCAATGAAGAAGGAAAAGCTGAATCATAATAACCTTTTCATATACCACAGGATATTAATCAAAATGGCAATATCCGTAGGCATTTCAAGTTTTTACAATACCCTTAAGGCCAAGATAAAAGCAAAATAGAACCCCCAAAATATGTACAACACTTTCTCCGATTCATAGGAAAACTTTTTGATTTCCTAAATTTTAAGCTCTTTCTTGGCATAGAGGAGTTACAAGAGAAGGATGACTTTTAAAAATATCTAAATCAAAAGGAACCACACCAATAAGAGACTTCAAATTAGCTCTAGCCCCATGAGCTAACAAATACATGCCAACCTGCAAGTGACCTGCCTCCACTGCCCGGTGAAGCGGCGTGCACCCGGAATCGTCCACGACGTCCACCTGAGCTCCATGGTTTAACAGGAGTTTCACGCTTTCAATCCGACCCTTGAATGCTGCTCTGTGCAAAGGGGTCCAACCATTCTGATCCCTCCCGTTCACCTTTACCCCTTCTGCCAAGCAGTTCTTCATCCCGTTCACGTCGCCTATTCTCGCTGCTCTGTGCAAAACGTCCCCCAAATGTAATGTATCATATAAATCGGAGTGACCCTTTTCTACTGCCAAAGCAAATGCTGTCTTGCCGTCTTTACTTATGGCATACTTGACGAAAGCTGAGCAGTTTAGCAATAATTCAACCACCTCGACATGTCCTCCGACGGAAGCATAGTGAAGTGCGGTCCATCCTTTAGAGTCTGCAACTTCAGGGTCAGTTCCTATAGAAACAAGAAACTGTATAACGTCAATATGTCCCTGTATTGCAGCGACGTGGAGAGCCGTTTGACCACAAGAATCAAATGAATTCACATCTATATCTAGATAAGCTAGACATAGGACTTCCATAAGGTCTAGCCGGTTCATAGCTGCTGCATCGTGTAAAAACAGGTCAACTGAATTGTCAATTACAAAACCAGAGTCGATCAGTAACTGGACCACATCAATATTTCCAGACTGGATCGCCAATGACATGACCGAATCGCCGTCGGATCCCCGATGGTTTACATCCGCACCGGCATCAATCAGAGCAGAAACAAAGTAGTAGTTCCCACTCATAGCAGCGGATCTTAACAAGGAAGTGAGATGAGACTCATCGCACGCTGAAAGGGCTCGCAATAAAATGGAAGAGATTTCAAGGGTCTTGGGAGATGCCGAGAGAAGGAACTCAATAACCTGGGGACCCACAAAAGAAATGGGGATGGTGGCATCCTTGAAGATATGAGGGCCGGGTTTTGAAAATATCCGTCGGAGATCATCCTGATGGGCTTTACCGGTAGGGAGCATAGATGATCGGACGAGGATGGTGTCAGGAGGTGATGAGAGAGGGGGACGATCGGACGGTTGTGACAAGAGGAGAGTGAAAGTTGAGGTACTAAGAGGGGGAATGACGCAGAGAGGCTGGGAGAAGGAGAGGAGAGATGGATTGGTGGTGGTGAGAGAAACAGCAACAGACATGGTGTGCATGAGATTGGTTAACTTGAAGGTTGCTGAGCATTTTTGGCCCTTGGTGAAGACCAGATTCACTTCCTTCATGTCTACCTTAACCAGTCTGTCCATGGCCTTTGGCTAGACGAAAAACTGTGACTTGGGTATCAAAAGTAATGAAGATGAAGATGGAGATGGACTGATACCTTTTGTCTTTGTTACATCACAGGGTTATATTTTATGGGTGATTGTTTATGATACTATATATGATATTATACTCACTAGTTTTAGTATAAACTAATGTACCAGTTGATGCTTTAGGTAGATGTTGAGGGAAAGAAAGAGACAGAGACATAGCGTGTTTGAAATATGAAGTCTTTCTTATCTCAGGATTGAATGATTCTGGGTACAATATATGACCAATTATAATCTCCTAATTTCAAAAATTTCTCTTAATTTTTACAATTCTCTTGTTGAGATTATTTCATATTAGTTAATGAAATGATCCAGCGATCATAATCACTCGCAACAATGTGACATAATTGTGGATCCGAGCAACCATATACAGTCGCTCACTTTATTAAATAACATGAAAGCACAAACGCAATCTTAATAAAACAATGGATGAATGGGATGAACTTGGAATTTGAGGGGGTTTTGAATCCATCCACAAGGGCATGATTGATTGATGATAAATTAACTACTTCCAAGTCGTCACCTTGTTTGACCAGACCAATTAGTACATAGAATCAAATTTTAAAAGTTAAAGGGGGGTGGATTCTAAGTTAGGGAACTTGCAGTGTAGACAGACATGTTGACCTTGTACAATGGGTGATGGGGCAGGAATATTCCCTCCAAATTTTTTTTAAGTCAGTTCCTTTGCATTTTCCTTGCTCTTTTCCAAACATGTGAATGGAAAATGTCCAGATATGTCATTACTAGGAAGCCCACAAAAAAAATGAGGCCTCAAGTTTTATCAAGTGTGTTTAATAGGGAGGTTTTAGGTTTGGAGTTTTGGTTTTTAAATTTTTATCATCCGACAATTTTCTCTCTCTCTTTCTTATTTTTCACTTTAATAAAAAATCACAAAATTCACCATACAAACGGTTCCTCATTTATTTAATTTGAGGCAGATGACAGATCTCAACCATTTCGAAGCTGAGCTAGATTTTGAAGGCGTATATGAAGATTGAGTAAACTCGGGGATATTTTTTGCCTGCCGAACTCTTTGATCTAGGATCTGGTTAGGTTTTACTTGGTCTACTCAATTCAAGTACCATATTGACAGTTTGGACAACTGGTATTTGCTAAGTACAAATTTCAGTACTATGTTGGAAGTTAGGATATATCGATTACAGAATACAACAAATGCTTCCCAAAAAGTAAATTGAGGTTGAAGGTTATAATAACATTTTTATTAAACCAATGATAGATTAGCAGAATTAACTTAAACTAAGTCCACCCTATCGGCATTTTCTATGTTTCATATTTATATATATATCAGTGATTATAGCCACTGGCCAATCAACAGACTATGTACTTTTCGTTGTCATGAAGGAAAAAGCTTCAGTTACTCCCCTAATCTTCTCAAGTATAGGATACAGTAGGCTTCATAACCCTCTAAAACCAATAATATTACGTCTATGGTAAATAATGTTAAATTACCAGGTCATTTAGAGAGATGACCCGACGTCTATAGCAAGCTTTGCTACCCCTCCCTCACGCGCGGCATGCTTGCCTTTGGTACTCCGGCCAAGCAAATCTTGATCGATCCGAAAAACATCCCGGATCCGAAAGCCGGTGACTTCGCCCTTTCACTAGCTCCCCGAGCACTTGGGTCAAGAAAGTCTACCACAGGCCACCCAAAAAAAAACATTGATAAGTTGGTGCGCAATAGTAGTAGGAGGCTACGTATAAGTGACTCAAATATCCTGACTCTCCGATGTGGGATCGTGGAGATTCACGCAAACCAAGGAGTATCACAAAACAAAAGGGGTGCTAAGTCAGCCAACTTACACCTTAAATTAACAATAAAATGCAAGCCTAGAGACTCTAACAGCGGATAAATCAGACTAGATTGAGCTCCAATACATGTTCAATATCAACATATCTAATCGTGGAAGATGTTAATAAGAGGGGAGGACTAATTGGAAAGGATAACCACTAGTTATTCCTTTGTGTTAAGAACATCAACAGAAGTCAACCATAACTCCAAAGCATGAAAAAAGTACATGCTCTAAATTTGGAAGTGAATGAGATGGAACATAAGAAATCAAACAGTTAAAAAACAGAACCAGGTCAATAAGAACGTTAACTCGTTGTAAGTTGTCTAATTTTATAACTGAGAGCAACATCAGTAAAATTACGAAGATCAATCACTAGTACACAATTACACAAAGCTGATAAGAAAAATTAAGTATGCTAAGCCTAATGCATATATTCATATCTTTAACTCTTGTAGCATCTACCATTTGGGTAGTAAAAGGTTCCCAAATGGTTTGTCTGTTTTTATGGCTTCAACTGATAAATCTAGAGGTGCTGGTCCTGACTCTTAAGTAATCAAGGGACCTTTTTAATTGACAAGGGTCTACGCAAAGTGACCCATCTTCATTTAATCAAGAAACTCTCGTCTCTAGCTTCAACTTTATTTATGCATTTAGGTTGTTGCTATCCTTGTGCCTTATGTTAGAAGGTTGTCATCGTGCTTATTGCTAATTGGTGCTTTAATAATATTACTTATTTCCTTCAGGACAAGACAAGATTAAATTATTGCCAAACAATCAAAGAAAATAAAGAGTTTTGTATGTGGTTTCCCTCCTTATATTATTGGGTAGAAAGCATATTCTAGAAGAGAGCAAGAGGGGTTACCATTACCACTAACTGGGTAGGATGAGAAGGGGGGTGGGGGGTCTAGAATCACTTTCAAGAAGTAAAAAACCAGCTGTGTCTAGTATCAAGGCCATCTGACCTAAAATTGATACCAATACAGGCCATTTGCAGCGGCATAGAAGTGTCGGCATACATGTCTGTTTTTGTTATCATCTTTGCTTGTCTCTGGGTGTATGAGAATGAAAGTATGAATTATAATATCCGTATATGTGACATCAAGCATATATCTCGAGTGAGAGAAAGCCATGAAGAATATTAATAATCTTGTATAGCATTTGATCTCTGAACCAGTTCCACACTTCCAGGAATATCTTCTTGAAACGGTTTCTTGATTGAAACAGTCCCTTTTCTTACAATGATCTTAATATTCTTGACAGGGCTGCTGAATGTATATAGTACTCCCTCCGTTTCATTTTTAAGTGTCCATGATAGTGACATATTGTGAGAGGAAAATGTCGCTTTCAGGACACTTAAAATGAAACGGATGGAGTACTTGAATAACAACATCGCCAACTCATTTACAAACAGTCCAGATCCTTTAGGCACTTAACTTTTAAGTATTATTACCGGCTCCAGCTTTCGTCACATGTATCATTTTTTTTCTTATAAATAAGGATGGAAATAGATATATGAGATCTTCAGACAGCAACGTACATTTTACGGTACATATTATCCTTTTTAGGGATGTCCATTCTCCATCGCAACATAAAAATACAATCATCAACATTAACCAAAGAAATGTCAAGTAACATGATAGAAACAAAAGACAGAAAGACACGACATTAACTAGGTTCATACCTTAATTTTTACAGCTCGCATAATAATACTTCCAATTATATCATCTCCGGTACATTTCATCCTATAACTTTAAACTAGATGGAGATGCGATGCACGGCTAGAAGGGATAGAGAATCGTAAGCTTTGTCTTCTACCTTAGCATGTACAACACCTGAAAAATGTGAATAATTTTCGAGGATTATGGCGTTATACTAAGGAGCATCAGAAATAGATGTGCGTAAAGTTTAGGTTAAAGAGTTGTTTTGCTGCTATCAAGGTATCAGTCCAAAAGCAGCAAAAAATCTGATTTAGTAGTTGATGGTGGCACAAACTGAAAACCCACAAATAAACACCAAGAAAAAAGATTGATATCAAGTGATCCACAGCCAAGAAGTGGTGATAACATTTGATTAGGTTACAAGCAGAAATGATTGTCTAATTCAGTAATTTAATCTGACTTTTGCTACCTTCCAGGAAAAAAGTCTCACTTTGAAACTCAAAAAACATAAAATTAAACCCTCTCCAAAATGAGCGACAATTTCGAGTTTTTCCTATAACTTACTGAAGTGGACACCCAAGCAATATTACTGGTACACGTACATGATCACCCCTTGGTGTACCATCACAGCATCACGAGTAGGGAATGAAACAAAATGAATGGCAAAAATTTACAATCTTTATAAAAAAAAAAATTGAAACTCATTTTCGAGCAAGATTTTCTCAAAATTTCAGACTCATTTTGGGACGGACGGAGCACTACTTAACTTCATGCATGTATCATTTAAATTGCAATAAACTTACTCTTTTCATATGAGACATAAGACCACGTTCTTGAAACACAAACTTTTTGGGAACAAACGAATATGAAATCATAACTCTTTTATGGAAGGATGTTCAAATTTAATTCTAATGGTTAAATAAAGAGATAGAATCAGCAGGTAACTAATAATTGAAATGGCTACGTGAGATCTCATCAAACGCGGTGATGAATGAATGAGATTCTCTCATTCAATGAATGGAAGTACTACTTTTTAAAAGCAACATTCACCTTCAACACCCCAAAATTCTATAAACAATCCTACGAATAGACTCCGGTAAAAGAGTGTTGACCTTTTAAATAAAAAAAAATTGGTCATCTTGCACTAATTTCACCCCCATTCCTACTCAACAAGTCATCAACGAGGTTCACTGGGCACACACATATCACATATGTGATAGTGACAGGAATAGGATTGTTAAACGATTCGAGCTAACTCGAGTTCAAATCAATAATAATAATAATAATAATAATGCTCGACCTCGAATTAGCTGGACGATTGACTCGATTCAAGTTTGAAGTCAATAATAGTTCAGCTCATTTTATTTTTGAGTTGATCTTGTTCGACGAGTTTCATTTGCAATCAACACAAATCGAGTTCAGACATGACAATGAAGCTCAAAATCAAATAATCATTTTTGAGCTCGAATAGTAACAGTAACAATAGTAACAGAAACTATTCTAATCTAGGGTTTTGGATGAGCGCTCACCTTTGCTTCAACGACAGATCGAAGCGACTTGGAGATAAAAAATTATGGAAGATCCATGACGCCAGCGATTGAGAAAGCGAAACGACATAGAAGCGATTTGTTCTTCAACGATGATTGGCGGGAAAGGTTAAACAAAGTGGTTTGCTAAAAAAAAAACTCCCTCTTAGCCCGTCTAACGAGCTCACTAGCATTTGAAAGAGCAGTTGCGCCTCAATTTGGATGAATGAACCCAAGTACTTGCAAAATAGATCTTGAGCCAGATTTGCTTCTTCAACGCTTGCAGTAGGACGATACATCAATGACCATTCTTTTGATAGGATCCCCATCAATAGATAGCCAAGAACACCTGCGGATTCTTGCTCAAAACATTATTGTTTGTAAGTAGTTGTGATCACATAGCTTACAGTTCACAAAAATGGGGTTCCACTTTTCGAAAAATCAAAGAGGAAAAGAACTATGTTTATGGGAGAGAGATTTTATGTAATCCTTGATTACTCCAGTGGACCACAACACGTGTAATGAGTAGTGTTATGAAATTCAAACTCTCCTTCACATGGGGCGAAGAAGTGCTAAAAATATATTTACCGACTCTTTCACTATATATTTTGCAAACCTAGTTTAGAAATCTGCTAATGACTATGTATTATGTATTTGCCAGAAATTTGTTAATTCATAAAATTTCTCAAATTTTATCCAACAGATTATTAGCATATCTCAAATTAAACATTTCATAGTGAACTTTCATAAAGACGCGTGATTTTCTCGAGTTATGGAGCCATAGATTCAATTGAACTCCCCTAATTCAATTATTCTTCCTCTTAGGAAGGGATATTTTCGAAATTAGGATGGCGGTACAAAGAAAATGAGGGGCGGTATTTAGCAACCCAGTTAGCCCATGATCTGCCGATTTGGGCCTTCATCTGATCGAGATTTGTGTTGTGACCCCAAAAATGCTTTTGTGCTCCGGAGGGCTTTTGAACGTTGAAGGTTTTTCATTCTCTATTGCAGATGGGCCATTTTGCATTTTTTTTTTAATTGGGCCTCATTTTGAACAAAAGCATGATCTACATACTGTTGGGCTTTTGTACTACTCTTTGTTTTATTTTTTCTTGGTCATTTCTATATATATATTTTTTTTCATATATACATTGTCTGCTTCTACTAATCTTTCCATTCAATCTAGGCTTAATCTCATTTTAAGCCCCAATATTTTTATGGAATTTCGAAATAAATCCCCATCTTTCAAAATTTTCGAAATGGGCCCTAATGTTACATTTTTATTTCGAAATAGGTTTTTTTTAATGAATTTGTTAGAAATTTAACGCAATTCAACCCACGTGTATAACATGTGAGTTTTCTAAGGGGATGTATGTTATTTTGCATTTACATAAAACTCAGGGTCTAAATTAAAAATTTATCGAAAAAATGAAAAAAAATATATAAAACCGAGAAACCCACCCCTCCCCCATCTCTCCCTCTCTTCTCGTCTCCCCTCGTGTCTCCCTCTCTCTCCTTCCCCGTCTCCCTCTCCTCTCCTCTCTCTCTCAAAAAAACGAAAATCCAAAAAATTGTTTCTAATAGGGTGAGAGGGCGCAAATGCAGAGGAGCTCTGCGGATGTGAAAGGGTCGCGAATGCGGCCGGTTTTGATGAAACCATTTCTTGCTGCTCAGATCAGGGTGAACGGAGAGGATCTCGCCGGTTTCGAAAATCGAACGGCGAGGGGAGGCAATCGGGGTTGTGGCACTTGGCGAGTAGGGTATTTGGATTATGGATTTCAAACCTATTGCAAAGGCTTATGGTGGTCTACCCTAAATCGCTTCTTCCCTGTTCATCTTCTTTTTCCCTCTTCTTAAATTTGATCTGGATTTTGTTTGTTTCTCCAATTTGTTTCATCTTCTTCTTCACTTTTGGAATCTGGGTATGGTGGTTCGGTGAGGACTGATGATGGTGGTGTGTATTTGTGCGGTAGATCTGAGCTAGGGTGGCGGTGGTGGGATGGAGATTGGTGGGAATTTGCAGATCTGAGATTAGGTGGTGGTGGTGCAGTGGAGCGTCGGGGTGGCATTGCAGTGGTTGTGCGAGGCGGCGATGGCACAGTGGTGGTGGGGATGGCGGTGTAGCTGTGGTGTAGGGAGGGGGTGATTAATTAACTATAATAATTAATAATTAATTTTTAATTATAATTAATTTTTAACTAAGGTATTACATATAACTTTAACTAATCATAATTGAAATTTAATTTAATTTCAAAAATATTAAGGTTTTTTTTTTTTGATAAAATTTTAATTTAGACCCTGAATTTTACGTGAATATAAAATGACATAAAGCCCCTTAGAAAATTCACGTGTTATGCACGTGAGTTGAATTTCGTTAGATTTCTAACAAATTCGTAAAAAAAAAAAAAAACTCTATTTCGAAACAAAAATGCAACATTAGGGGCTATTTTAAAACTTTTAGAACCCGAGGATCTGTTTCAAAACCCCACGAAAATATTGGGACCTAAAATGAGATTAACCCTTCAAATCTAAGAATCCTTCAAATTCTTTTAACACATGTTTTTTTTTTTTAATAAAAATAAAAATGGTGAATATAATGTGGAGTGGAATACTTTGTTTAGTCCATAATGGACACCGCAGCTAATTTTATTATTGTCCTTGGACAACTTTGCCCTCGGTCAAAACATCCTTTTCATACCAAAGGTCAATTTCTTTTCACGAAAAGTATAAAGAGAGGAGAGGACAGTGGAATATGGAAGAGGCCATAGCCATGAATGAATGATGGACAAGAACACTGAAAACAAACAAAACAGTTTTACCTAAAACGTTTTTCACCAGCATGTGGGTTGTCAGATTTAAGAATGAGAAAGAAAAATTGTTTCAATTTGGTCAGTAAAAGTCGATTTTTCATAATTTATCATCATACTTAATAATGATTAAATTAGAGAAATGGATGAAATTCATAAAAATCAGAAATCGAATATCATATCATATAAGTTTGATAATTCAAATTACGTTTAAAATTCAATTGTAAAAAATTATGAAAAAATTGAGGATGTGTATGCATGTAGAGTTTTTTGCATAATATTTGAGAAAAATTAAAAAATTCGTTCACGAGTTAAGTTTTAAAAATATTATTTTTCGCTCTCTCCACCTACTATTTTTACATATCTTTATAACACTTACTACTCGATCTCTTTCTCTCTCCATCACAATCATGTAATTTTTAAAAATTTAAAGGGCAAAATTGTAAAACTCCTACAAAATCAAAATCATCAAAAAACAAACACAAAATACAAATAAAAATAAAACATATTAAAAAAATTCACATTCATACGCACCCTGAATTTTTAGGTCGGGATATCCTCACAGCTTTAACTCATCGATCTTCAACGAACGTTACCCTTCTCCGCTCCTTGCGATCAAATTTTGAAATGTTATCATCCCTAATCTTTACCCCAAAACTAGAAAAATTAATTTCGCATCCCCATTTTTATTTTTATTTTTGACTTTAATAATAGTACAAATTTCGAACTGAGATAGCTTTAAAAAAAAAAAAAAAGAACTTCAACCCACTAGGTAGGTTAGGTTGGGGGACTCATTAAATGGTCCTATAAAAGTCGTAACTGAAAATGAATAAATACCAAAAATTTCCCCATCTGAACCATGTGTTGCACTGATCAGAATAGAGCCGGTCAATCAATACCGGTCAACAAGAAATTGAAAATAAACATAAAAGTGATAATTCTTTATATAAAGTTAATTTACCCCTTTAATTTTTTTGCTAAGCAAAATAATATATTTTTTAATTTTTACGCCATTGATCATTGAACATCAAATTTTGTTAATGATCATGCTATGAACAAGGGAATATTATATTTTGAAAATGATATTATCTAGATAACAATCTCGAATAAAGGCGACAATTAGTGACCCAATAAATCTGCGGATCTATAAAATTTGTGATTTTTTTAAAATTTAAGTAAATTATAATTAATAAATTTGAATATATTTTATAATAACTTATTAAATAGATTTATATTTATTAATTATCACTCACTTGAATAGATTAATTTTACAAATTTGTAGACCAATCGATTTATTGGGTCACAAATTGTCACCCCTAATCTCGAATGATAGAAAAGTAAACTATATAAATGAAAACGTTCTACTTATAGAATGAAGTAATACTCCCTTAGTGATCTAGTCCGTATGATGGTAACAATTCCACGAAAGATTTGAATTAACAAGTTAATATTCGATGATTGATAATCCAAACCTAATTTATTGCTCGTTTGTAGGGGTGACAATTTGTGACCCGATTAAAGCTGTGGATCTATATATATTTTTTAAAATTAACCTATTTAAGTGAGTTATAATCAATAAATTTGAATCTATTTGACATTAACTTACTAAATGTGTTTAAATTTATTAATTATTACTCACTTAAATAGGTTAATTTTGAAAAAATTATAAACTCGCGGATTTAATCGGGTGACAAATTGCCACCCCTACTCATTTGGTAGCCATAACATAACTCATTTCAATAATTTTACGTACCTCAAAAACAATTTCAGATTAATAATGAATTAAGACACCATTTGGTTCTTCACATGAACAAAATGCCAACTGTTCAGCGATTTAAGAATTCAAACTAAGAAAAATTGCATTCGGGGTATAACTAGTTGAGAGTACAAATTATATATAGTGTATACATTTAACAAATACTCCATCCATTTCCTTTTGATTATCCAGTTCAGTTTCCCTCCCTTGTGTAAACACTTTTTTGTCGTTTTTCTCGCAACACTAGGGATGGGATGGATTGTACTCCTATTATATCCTTCAAAAAGTTTTCAAGTAGATTTCATTTTTTATTTCTTACTATCAATTGGGCGTTTGGACGTGGAATTTTTAATATGTTTTTGTTTTTATTTGTGTTTTATGTTTGTTTTTTTGTTGGTTTTGATTTTGTAAGAATTTTATAATTTTACCCTTTAAATTTGAAAAAATTACATGATAGTGATGAAGAGAGAAAGAGAGAGAAGGTGATAGTTGTGATTTGATGTGGTGTTTGATAGGATATAAAGATGATATAGGGGTATGTAAAAATATTAGGTAGAGAAAGAAAACTTGTATTAAAAAAAATTGTATATTTGATTTATTTTTTAAAAAACTGGATGAGTGAATACGCCCCAAATGTTTTCTAACCATTTCTTGTCTCACAGGAACAATATTTCTTCATGAATTGTTGGACACTCAATTGATTTTGTATTTTTCTTTTGGCAATTTTGTAAGAGTTGGTAAATGATTAGGGTAAATTTGAAGTGAAAAAGAAGGGAATTTTAAGGTGGTGAGAGGGGAACAGAAACCCTACCCCTATCAAGAAACAGAGGTGCCTGCAGCTGGAGAAAAGAAAAAAAAAATATTCCCAAGGCAATAATAAAAAGCATAACTTCTTGCACTTTAATACAACAAGAAGAAAAATGGCAGATTTCCATACCACAAATAATATTCCTTCCCCATGCTTGATTGGACTATGTAACATCTCATACTTGGTTCTCAGCTTTGACCAACCTTTTTATTTTTGTTTGGGTTAAATAGGGAGAACCTCCTATAATTCTCGATTCAGCCAAGACCCCCCTATAAGTTTTTTCGTAAGAATTAGCCTACTTGTGTAATCTTCGTTAATTGAAAGTTAGGTCTTATCTATAATTTAGGACTAAATTGAAAGAAATTGGGTAAACTTTCTTAAGAAAATACAATACTACCCCTGATGTATAAAACTACTATAATGCCCCTAATAACATATGATCTGAACTTGAGTTTACTTTTCCCATTTATTTTATGCAGAAATTATCACCACCATTAATCACCATCGCCACCCATCAATCATCACCACCACCGCCATCCATCAACCACCATCACCACCGCCATCCATCAACCACCATCACCACTATCAAACACCATCACCGCCGTCACCACTATTATTATCAAACACCAAAATTAAAAGATTAAAATAAATCATTCAAAATTTAAATTCAAATTTAAATCCAAATAAGAGAGAGAGAGAGAGAGAGAGAGAGAGAGAGAGAGAGAGAGAGAGAGAGAGAGAGAGAGAGAGAAACAAAAAAAAA
>JAOWAN010000049.1:2000728-2010864 GCA_028566635.1 Lobelia cardinalis
CCCCTTATACACACAAGTCCTCCTTATTAGGTTATTATTCTTAGTTAACTATTAAACTTTGTTATATTTTTCTAATTAGATTTAGTATTATCATATCATTTATTATTAATATTAAATTAATTGGTGCAAAAATTTTGGGACCTTACAGAAGCACTATCAGAAAAAAATCAAATTAGCGACGAAAATTAGCTACGAAAAATCGTCGCTAATCGCATTTAGCGACGGAAATGTTCGTCGCTATGTTTCCGCAAAATTCGCGATGAAAACTTTCCTCGCTAATTATAATTTAAAACTAAATAAAAAACAAATAAAATCCAAAAATAGCGATGAAAATACAATCGCTAATATGAACATTTAAATAAATAGAAAAGAAAATAATTTAATTATAGCGACGGAATTTCCGTCACTAAATAATCAAATATAAATATTTTTTATTTATTTCTGGTTTAAATTAAGCGGCGAAATTTCTGTCGCTATTATTAAATTTATTATTTTTAAAATTAAATATTTTATTTTTATTTAAAACTAATATTTTTTAATTGAAATACACATTAAACAACGAAAAGTAAATTAACGAAAACATCAACATTATTATAATTAAAAAATTAAATATATAAATATCAAATTCAAAACAAATAAAATGTATCCAAAATAAATATAAGCATGTCTATGGGGGGGGGGTTCCAAGTAGGGTATCAAAAATATCCTCTTCGGCTATTCGGTTAGGAGCGAACGACATTGCCGGTTGGGAATTTAAGGAAGTGGCGTCCTGAGTCCGAAGATTAACAGTAGAGGCATAGTAGGGAATCGGCGTCGTAAATGGAGGAGGCATGTCATATGACTGATAGTATCCGGCGGGAGGCGACTTGTAGATAGGCGGCGACTGCATCCTCGTCAACTGATCTATAGCAGCCTTCATCTATGGATAGTCTATCCCATACAAAAAAACTCACGACGGGGTCATTCCTGAAACCCGAATTACATAAGGAGATTTTCTCTATTTAATCCTTTTTATTTTAAACTCTATTTCTTTTTATATATTTCCCAATATAGTAGCGTAATTCGCTTCGTTCAATGGGGGTAGACTAGGACAGTTCTTACAGTTCGTATATGGAGCATTTAGATACTTTTTACTAGGAGTGTCATTCTCACTAAAAGAGTGTATTCACTCTCCCACTCTTCTCCACTCTCTTTAATTAATTTCTAAATTTAAGAAATTTTTCCTAATTACTCTAAATAAAACAAAATAAATAAAAATTCGTCTAATTTAAATATCAAAATATATGCTTAAATTAACTCACTCTAAACCTAATCTCTAAAAACCGACAAAAATTCAAAATTTAATAACAAAAATCATGCGATATCTCTCAACACACAAACTGAACAATATGTTATACGCAAATGAATCCAATGTAGAAGTAAATGAACACAACTTAATTTTTGATGCTGAAATTTTGGAAGTGTTCAGATGAATTAAACGTAAAAATAAATGAATATTAAGCAATGACGAAATGAATATTTCTAACCTTCCAATAAACCAATTTATAACATATAAAAAATTTTAAATTAACATCATGTCATCATCAAATGAATTCAACATTGAAGTAAATGAACAAATCACCATCTTATAAGTATATGTTATAAGAAAATTAATCCAACGTTAAAATAAACGAACAGTAAGCACTGACGAAATGACCATTATTCTTCATAAGTCCAATCGTATTGTACGAGGAGAAGCTTGCGGTAATTGATGACATTGGCTCGACGGCTAAGCCAGATGTTAAGAACTTCCCTCAGCGATTGATTCGTCGTTGGCAGCCGGATACGATGGGAGTGCACTCATATTGTGGTAGTGGCATGAAAGAGGGAGAGGAGTGAAAGACGATGGATTGGTTGGATGAAGTGGCGGGAGGAGAGGGAGGGATAGGCAGTGGCAGGATAGGAAGGGAGCGGCGGGACTAAGAGAGAGACGGGAGGGAGAGGGAGCGGCTGGAGGCCGGAGGAATGAGGGAGAGACGTGAAGGGGAGAGAGAGAGAGATATGGAAGTTGAAATCAATTCCTAAAATTAAGGAATTTGATTTGGAAATAATTTTCTTTTTTAAAAACTCTTTTACGTGTTTTAGAGAGAGTGTGTTGCACTTGTTCAAAGTGGCAGTACTCGTACTCCTTAAAATGAGTGCTTAGGTATTCCATATAATTTCTAGAGTTCTTGTTTTTTTAAGAAAAAGTCTGTGTTTGAATAAGTAATTTTTTTAACATAAAATTTTTTATAATAATGAAAATAAAAAATATGAGAGAAATAAAAGATTTTTGAATTTTCTTTCAGCAATTAATGCTCTACATATACAGAAAAAAAAAATTAATACTAACAAAATTATCAAAAACGTGCTGTACATTACAATCAGTGATATCACTTTAATGAATATTGCTGAATTTTTTGTTGCTGTTGTTGTTGTATATACAATATTTTCCATCTTCTTTTACAAAATACCTGTGATTTTGATTTTTCATGTTGGTTCATTCAGTTGAGTTATGCATTTTGGACTTGGCTTGTGGTTTCGTGGAAAATCTTGTAAGATCAATGTAACTCATACATGGGATTTCTCGTTACCACCGTTAATTTAAACTAAACCTTGAGTTCATATTTATCATCAATTGAGTCGATCATGTGTTCTAGTATCCGATTCTAACTTCGACCAAAGCTAAGAAAGGTTTGTGTACTTTGAAAAACAGTTTTTAAAATTAACAATGCTTAGTTTAGCTCATATACTAAAAAAAAATGAAATGCAATTGTTCTTAAGTTTGAATTTTGGTCCATTTAAATTTGAAATAAAAACAAGCATGTATGAAAATTGCTAATAGCGGGGGCAGAAACATCAGATTCCGTCATTTAATTTCCTCGTCTTTTCTCCTCTTCTTCTTAAAAGACGGAGAAAATTATCAACGGAGGAAATAAGTGAATAAGATATTTTTGTCCTCGTCATTAGCAAGTGTCATGCACACTTATTTCAATTTCAAATTTAATTAGATCGAAATTAGTGTTTAGAATCGATTTTGCTTATTTTTTTTTAATACAATTATCAAAATTGAACAATATTAAGCTGGTCAAAATCAAAATTGAACAATATTAATCCCTGGGAAATAATTGTTTAGAGTTGGATTTTAAAATCCTTTTTAGCTAACTAATTCTGAAGTTCATGAATCATTTCTGTCGTTTGTACTTAATTTGTTTAATTTTTTTGGTAAGCTAGAAAAATTTGATCATAACAAGTACCATAACCAATTATCAATAGGCATGAGATGATCTCACCACGTCCGTTGGCATGACTCTAGCATAAGGATTGCCCGACCTAGATAAGGAAGCAAGAAGTAACAAAGAACGTCGTATATACCACGATTAAGACATGCAGATGTTTACCAACGGGGGTTGGTTCAAGTCGTAAGTGACTTGAATTCACTTAAAAAAGGTCTAGAATTCGAATCGCACCGTATGCAGAAAATTCCCGTTGGAAGACTCACCCACCAAGTAACACAAAACCAATTAACGCCATCAAACATCGGATAACTATGGGATTTTTGGTATAATGATGTAGATTATAATGAACTAGTGTAAGTCCGTGTCCGAGAACACGGTAAAACATTCGAATATTTTGTATTATTATTTTTTTGAGTAGAAAAAATTAAAAAAGAGGAAAATATTTTACTATAATTAAACTATAATTAAAAAAATCTATGTAGTATAAAAGAGAAAAAAAATGAAATAGAATAAAAATATAAAAAGAACAAAAAAAGAAATAATTTTAATTATAGAGAAAATTTTATGTATTTTATATAAGAAATAAAAAAATAAAAAAAGATGTCAGCTGCAGCCCCCCTCCCCACCCTCTCTCTCTCTCTCTCTCTCTTTCTAAGCTTTTGTTCCTAATGAAAAGGACATGGAGTGAACTTTTCTTGATCTTGAAAATTGTGTTTAAAATTTTACTATTCATCAGGTGAAACCTACTTCTCATTCTTATACTATAGATTTATTGGGATGAGGTCAAAAAAATTACAAGTCCCATTTAATATAATTTTTAATATTTAATTTTTGATGAATTTTATTATTTTTTCTAAATTTTTTTCCTACCTTTTTACTTTAATTATTATAAAATTTATATAATATCATCAAATATCACTACATATTACACTTCTGATTCAAACCTTAGATGACAAAATTAAACTTAAAGATAAAGATAACCATAATCTCTTGTTTCTCATTTGCGACTAGGTATATGTCATTTTTGTAAGCTACAACATATTTACGGTATTGTTCCGATTCTTCATAATTTTGATTTTTTACCTTATGTTAATTGAATTGTGCGTCAATGATCAAGTTATATTTAGAAGTGTTTGGTATAAAATGCAAATTTGATTTTAACTTTTCTATCGGTCTACATATCAATACTCATCTTTGAAAATTTCTTCTCACGTTTCCTTAGGGCCTAAAAAAAAAAAAAAATAAATAAACTTTGAAAACTATCGATCTCGCCCTTAACATAAAAAAAAGAAGAATTGTACTGCCTTTGTTTTAATTTAATTGTCTTGAAAGTAAAAAAATTTTCTTACAATATGTTATCATAAATAATTAAATAGAAATGAATAGTGTATATAAGCGTGAAAAGGGGCAAAATTGAACATTCGGCGTGAACAACCGACCAAAAACAAAGTTGGAATAAATACAAGAACAATAAGATGGTGACAAAGTAAATTAACAAAGTTTTGTCTATAGTTCTCCAATTTAAACAAAACCCCATTCCATGACAACAACTTTATATTCAACCCATAAATTACTCCCCCAGCTAGCTAATTTTATGAAATGACAATTAGTAACACGACATTACTAAAGGGTGTCATAATACGACAGAAAAAGATTAAGCCTAACAAAGCGCATTAAACAAACGAGTCAGAATGCAGAAAACTTTCGTTGGAAGATTAATTGTAGATGTGTGATTCAGATCAAATTAAATTAATAAGAATCAAGTCTTTGATACCACTGAACAATTTAAAAAAGAAAATTATTGAGTCAGGTCTTTTATCCTAAATGGTACCACTTTCGTGTCACATTATTTTTTAAATTTCAGCCGAATCGTGTAAATTTCGATCCTAAAAATTAATAGGACAAGTGTCATTTTTTAAGATTATGTTACAAAAAATAAGATACTATTTAGAACAAAAAATCTGAATCATTAACAAATTAATAACAGGCTTAACAACAGCACATGATTCAATTAGACGTACTAACCGAAAAAATAACACTTACGTGGTGAGATATATACCTTCATTAATTAATAGTTTAAAGCAAAGAATGCTTGGAAAGTCAAATTAAACATAAATTTGGGATTATCATGTCCTTTTCAAACCTTAGCTGTTTTTTATTTTAACTATTTAGTGGAAAAAAATTAACTAATGGGGGAAAGCAAGGAGACACAAGATTTGAAGGAGGGGTGTGTTTGTACTTTGTGGGTTTTTGGAAGGTGGTCCCCTAGAAAAGATACAAAGTAGGCAACCACTAATAGATGGAGTTGAGTTATCTTCCATCCCCACAACCAAAGAGAAGCCAATTCCAATTAGGAGAGGGTTGCAATTTATCCCAAACTCCAAACAAAGCCATCAAGAAGAACAAAGCAATCAAGGAAGGGATCTGACAGGAATTAATCAAATCAACATCCCATATATCATAGATGGGGGTGGATCCATGATTTGGACTTGTCCCAAGTCATCCCCAATCATTTCTCTTGCTCAAATTTGTTGATGTCCTTTTGGTTGAATGGGCACTGTGTTTGGTTTTTTGCTGATTTGTAAATGGTCCACCATTGCATAACAAAGCTGTCTTCTGTGAGTGAGTGTGTGTGTGTGTGTGTGTGTGTGCGCATTCTTAGTAGATGTCTTGGGAAAGTGTTTTTTAGAAGATGATAGAGAGGTCAAATGTGGGTGATGTGTGTCCACCTTCAATAGCAAAGTTGAGGAATTAACCCATAATGGGATACAGTTTGAACATAGAATGGCAGGGCACAATGGAATCAAAGCAATCTACATCCAAAGTTATAATCAAGACAGAAACTTTATACTACCCACAAAATGGTAGACAGCAAAGAACAAAGATTCTAACTCTCACTGTTCCAATCAATGTAATGTAGTACCAGAAATGGAGAAAAATCTTTGCAATCTCTTCTTTCACAAACTCTAAATAGAGAAGAAATACTGTTGATATTCCCTGCATTGAGAAAAAAAGGAAGAGGCTTGAACCACAAACCATCCATCTTCAGAAAGGAAGCAGGAGAAAGTTAACAAAAAGATGCACAGTAGAGAAGGGCAAAAACTGAAAATGGAACAAAGATTGGCTCAAGGCAGGAGTCAGAGATTAAACAAACAAAATCTCTTTATATTTATAATTAAGTGCACAAGTATACCATACAAGTTCACAACATCATGAATACTTTCCCATATCCATGTCCTGAAATTAGCTTCCCTAAATTGGTAAACCATGTAATCGGAAACTCGCCTCCTTCGCCTGGTCCCGGAGGTTTTACAGAGTAAAAAGCTTCAAACCCAAGAAGGGCCTCTCCCATATCCATGAACGAGTTACAAATCCCTAACTGACCGACCTTTCTCAAATGAGCATACCTTAATTTTGCACCCAAACAAGACAAACCCTCAATTCATCTTTACAAGGTGCAGACCTCTCTCACATTACCTCCAACATATTACAACAACAAAGTTACGTAGTAGGATACTACACAAAATTTATATAACTACACACCATCACTGCCTTAGGGGGGGTGGGAAAAGAAGAAAAGAAAGAACCATAGTAAAATTTTGTTAAGCTTGTGTTATGTATAGCTGCCTGTAGTTGAAGTTAAGTTGATTTATGAACAGCCGAAGAGTTTACGAAGCTTTTGATCTCCTCCATTAGGCTATAGAAATGCTCGTTGTTCGGTAGGAAGTAGAATCCAATTGTTGCCTCCTTTAGAAATAGAAGCTTCACATCTTGCCCTGCATTCTTGAGCCCATCTACATATGCCAATTGCCAATCTTGCGAAAGATCCAAACCCGCCACGCAAACAAGAGTTTTGGGAAATTCTTGAAGCCCTTCGATACTGATTGACCTAGGGCCAAATATGTTACAAGCAGGATGGTCGCGATCTTCGCCCTCAGGTAAGTATGCTCTCCAATACCAATCCCTATCTTGAACTGTCACAAAGTATTTTCCATCTAGCCGATTCTCCGAATCCTTTCTCTCTTGCCCTCCAAACATGGGGTGTAATAGTATATTTCCCAATACTTTAACCCCGGATCCCGCTGCCTTAACTGCAACATGATGAGCAATATTGCCACCGGAACTATCACCAGATAAGTAAACATGAACTTTGGAGTCTCTCCCACTCTTAAGCCATGGTCTTGAGTGAACCCATTTAAGTGCTTCCCACCCATCATCATAAGCACAAGGATATCGGTGCTCCGGCGATCTCCGATAGTTTACAGACACTACGACGGCCTGGCAGATGCCGGCAAGGCGGCGACAGAATGTGTCGTAAATAGCACTATTAGGAGAAGAATGAGTAAAACTTCCACCATGAAAGAACATAATGACTGGAACAATCTCAGTAGTGCTCAGAGGCTTTTCGAGCTCTCCAATATCCCAATGAGAGTCGTTATCGGAGGTGGGACGATAAACACGGTTGGGAAGACCGGTCGCACGGTCAACAACATCGAAAGAGTAAACCCCATCTACCGGAATCGCGTTGGCGGAGACTTTCCGGTCTATGTATTCGGCTAATTCACGGTTGAATGTGCCGTCGGTACGGCGGAGCAGGTTGTAGGCTAATTTGAAGTTGGAGATGAGGATCCATGTATGTAATGGAACTACTTTCTGCAAGAAAAGGACAAATTTTTCAAAGGATAATTAGAAGGTTATCTACAATTAGAGTACGGAAAATAATGGACAGTTCAAACCAAAATTGGTAATAATTAGCAAAAGGAAATCTGATGAGTTCATCAAAGAACAAGCCCTAAGCTCAATAGATCATCTTAATGGAGATTGAGAATAATTAAGTACAGAAAAGTCAAACAAGAAGAAGGGGAGGATTGATGAAACTGGGGGAAAAACAGCTTGAAAAACCCATTTTATCACAGAAAAAAAAATCCAATTTTACCCCCAAATTCATGTACTCTTTCACACAACACCAAGCTTATTGGACAAGAAACTCGAACCCACTTGAAGTTAGAGAATAAGATTCAATTTTAGCGCCAAAGACAGTGAATTCCTCCACAAGCACACCAAGTTTCTTGAACAGAAAACTCAAAAAATGAAAGAACCCGCTTGAATTCTTGGAAAAAAGATTCAATTTTCAGCCCCAAATCAGCCATTTATTTCCTCAAAATACCCAACTTTCTTGGAAAAGAAAGCAAACCCACAAGGGGATTGACACCCGTCTAACAAATCACCTACAATAATTAATCACATTCCAACAAGAATATCAAGAATATGACAAAATAGAACAAGGGGAAAGAGAAGCAGATGACAGATCAGAACAGTACCTTAGCTTCATTGACGTTAATTTCATTACTACCAGCCATATATGAATATTGGAAATGATTGTAGTTTTTCAAGATTCAAAAACTCTATGAAGAACAAAGCTAGCTAGGACTGATCTTCAAAAAGACCCAGCTTTCGGCTAAGCCATAACACTCTAAACAAAACACAAACCCCAAAGATGCAAGTATTATGAAGTAGTAGCTCTCTGCCTTTGTGGGGTTCTTTTGTGTATTCTTATTTTTGATTCCTAGTTTTTGAGTTCTGGACAGGAAAAGACACTTCTGTATCTGTATATAAAAACAGAGAGCTCAGACGCTAAGAAAAAGAAGATCAAATGAAGAAAAATAGAGAATAAAGGAAAGAGAAATATGAAGAGAGAGAGAGAGAGAGAGAGAGAGAGAGACGTGGAGTCAAACACAAAAGAACGAACGGAGGTGGACGGAGACGAGAGAGACGACAAAGCAGGCGGCCGAATTAAACTGTTTAACTTGGACCCCACCCAGTTTTTGCTACCAAAAGAAAAAAATTCGCTCTCCCCAATCCCCAATTTCTTTTGTGAGTTTATTTTTTAAATTAATATTCGCCCCGTTTTTTTCTTCTATTCACTTTTTTGTCCTTTATTAAAATAAAAAAGTTAGAACTGTAGTACAAAGCTCATGCCAAACCAACTTTTAACCAAGTCCAACTATTCACACCCAAAATCCAGTTCATTTTGTTGCTCTAGATGTCCTCTACTTTAATTTGTCTTTCTACCTTGTACTTGTCACATTTTCACCTTCTACATACATGGTATACATTGAATGTCACACCTTGTATACACGTAAGTCCATTTTAACCTCGATCTAGAGTATAATTCATGAAAGACACAACTACGATGAGAATGGGTGGTTTATTTGCGCGCATTTAGACGGTTACGATTGAAATAGTAAAAAATTTACGATTCAATAATACACTTTTATATGAAAAAGTTGTAAAAGTGTAAAAGTTGAGAATGGGTAGTTTTTTTTTTTTTTCGCCTCATTTGAAAAGTTATATAACCTTTTTATATCAGATCATCTGATCATATTATTCTTATTATTCTGAAAGAAAAGTAATGAATATGAGCCATAAACTGATAAACCTTTTTGTAAATATATTTTTAATTTATTTTATTAATCTTAAAAACCTCCAAATAGAACGGAGGGGCTAAGATTTAAGAAAAATAGAAAGGAAAAGGACGGAGATAACACCCAGTTTCGTTTTCCAGCGTGCGGCCGACGCCATGGCACGTGGTGACAAAGCTCTCGTGTCCATTCTCTAGCTCCGCCAAACTCCTTCCAGTCTCCACCAATCATATCAGTAAGTATATTAAGCGCATGGGCGCTTAATATTATAAGCGCCCGCGCGATTTTTTTTTTTTTTTTTTTTTAATATGTAATGAACATAAATGATGAAAATGATGAACATGATATTATAATTTATATTTATTTTCTGATTAATGAACATAGCACGTTTAATCAATGAACATAGCACGTTTAATCAATGAACACAACATGTTTAGTCAATAAATAAAACAAGCTA
>JAOWAN010000049.1:2010964-2029505 GCA_028566635.1 Lobelia cardinalis
TTAATCTCAAATATTGATGAATCATAATATAACAAATTGTTGAATCAGAGTTAGCATTATATTAAATTTCATGAATCAGAGTAAATTTGGTGAATCAAAGGTACAAGATACAGTAAAATCTGTAACATGACAATTAGCGTAAACCACCATTAAACCCCCCAAAAACATATCCTAAAGCACTGTGAACTCATCCTAAACCCTTTAAACTGCAGTTAATCTAATTGAATCTGTGCAAAATATTAATGGATCACAGTTGCAAGTTTCACTAAATTTCATGAATCACAGCTACAATGTGCAATCTTTTGATGAATCACAACAAAATATATTAATGGATCATAGTTTCAAATATCTGTAAATATCATGAAGTAGAGCTACAAATTGGAAGGTTTTGATGAATCAATTTTTACTCATCAATTCATCAAATTGATGAATCAAACATGACTATATTAATGGATCACAGTTGCAAGTATTGCTAAATATCATGAAGCACAGCTACAATATACTAATTTTTTGGAAAAAAAAAAAATAAATCAATGGATTCGCCGAAAAAGCTAACAGATAAAATAGAATGTGATTTTTTGAGATTTTGATAATACCAGAAGATTCGGCCATGGATTTGCCGAAAAAGCTAACGGAGGAGATAGGTAGAGGAATGGACGTTACGGTGTCGGCGAAGTCGGTGGAGGAGTTGGACTGAGCAGATAGAAGGTCCTTCGGAGAAGCCGGTATAGAAAATAAAAGGAGGAATGGACGGAGTACGTAGATGCGTTGTCGGCAAAGTCGGTGGAGGAAGAAACGGCGCGGTGGCGTGTAGTAGATCGCAGAGAGAGAGGAGAGAGAGTGTTATTAAAGACGGTATTTATGGGTTGGAATTAGCTACGTGAATGGGCCTAGAGTTTTATACAATTACCTAATTGCCACCGCACATTTTTAAGTTACGTGCTTCATCTTGGCTGTTCATTTTTTTACATCTGATGACTGAAAAAGGTTCTTAGGTTCTTAGGATAGATGTGGTTCTCAATGGAATAGGCCATATATATATATATATATATATATATATATACCTCAATTCATAACCACACCTGCATATGAAATTAAATGAGTGAAAAGATGTGATGCAAGTCGCTTTGTTTACGTGAATGGACCTCTGTATTTTGTATCTAAAAATGGAATAATTCGACCATATATAACTCAAACAACCAAGAAAATTATGTGATATTTTAAGGATATATTTCAGTTGACAAAAAATTGGATGGTGTAATGCTTATCATGTCAGTGATTTTGGGTTGGGATTCGAATTTTGGTGAAATCTTTTGAGATTTGCTTCTTGTAGATGGGATCAGCAAACTCAAATTCAGGGGTAGGAGGGGGCGGCTGCTCCCCCACCATAAATTTCCTCCATTGAGAGTCTCGATTTCTGACGTTTTGCCTCCCAAATTTGTTTTGTTTGCCTTAACCCTAATTTCTAATGTATTGAATTTATGATATTTCTCTTCATTTTTTATTTTTGCAAATTTTATATCATTGAATTTGTATTGCTTTGATGTGGAGTGAAAATATTTTTGAAGTTGGATGAACTTTTTTGTAATTTTTTTGTGTTTATTCGGTAAGAAATAAGCATTTTTAAGATATTGCTACTCCCATTTAGACCCAAAAAAATTTTCGGGGGCGCTGTCTTGAGCCCTCGTAGAATTTCGCCCCCTCCTCGTGATAATCCTGACACCGTCACTGTTCAAGTTCCTGATCAATTGAAAAATATTTTGCAATTTACCTCATCAACCATTTTTAAGAGCATGGAAAATAGGGACTCCTAATGTTGGACTTAACATTTAACGAAGAAAATGATTGCTAAAAGGGAAAATTAAGTGTAATAAATTAGATAATGTTAACAGTTTATCATGAGCAAGTTTAAAGCTTACATTAGAAGGGGGGACTGTAATAAATTTCGTTGGTCTATTACTATTCAACTCTAATTAGGACAACGCACTACACGCAAGCCATGTAAAATTCCCTCTTTAGTTTTAAAGATGCTGTGATTGAAATTTGAAGCTACATAGGCCCAATCCACCTAAGAAGAATCCAGCCCATTTTAAAAACTTAAGAAAAGAAACATATTTAAAGCCCAATTTCTTGAACAAAAGACATTCACTTGCTTATCTTCTTGAAAGTTTGGGCTACCCCACACATTTTCAATACAGTACAGAACAAATTCCATCTACTGCAATGACGATGTTCTTACTAGTTTAATTTGACTCGATATATGTGCATATAATGAGAGTCGAAATCGAGACATTTCTTAAGCGATCCAAGCTATTTATCATTTGATTTCTGTTATCATGCAAAGAAAATTAAAAACAAATAAAAGTCAAGTGCATAAAAATAAAAATAAAAATAAAATAGTGGATAAAAACTAGAGCTTATGAATTAGACTCAAAGTACACCTTCAAGGGACTATTTGCTCAAAATGCACCTTCATTAAAAATTACATTTATATTTTACTTCCAGTTTACTCATAATTTCAATTATCTTTCTTATATAATATTCCTCCGTTTTTAAATGAATATTTTGTTTGTTTTTTTGAAAAATTAGTTTTGTTATTATCAAAATAATTATTTATATTCATCATGTTCATGATTCTTAAATTTAAAATTATATATTATTATTAAATAAACAATCAATAAAAAATAAGGTTTTAATATTAATTTTTTCTCATCACATGGATCTATTTTTTGTCATTATTATTATTATTATTTAATAATAATAATTTTTTGAATCAACCAAACTCGTTAAGTGCGTACGTGGCAGATTTTATCCCCCCGCCTTCTATTCGAGCGAAGCCGAATCTGCCACACCATCCACCATGGAATTTCCAAGCACCTAAAAGTAGAAGTAGGAGAGGGAGAGAGAGAGAAATTCTACTCCTAAAATAAAGTCGCCGTACAGTACAGTAAAATAAGAACTTTGAGGGCAAATACTGTTGAAAATCTCCGTTACTTTAAAATCCATTTTGATCATAATCTCAGCATAAATCAATCACCAATATATTTTCAGCTATAGCCCACATTAATTCGGGTTAGTCAACCGTTTGATTTTGTTCCAAATTAATTGCCTTTGTCGATCACTCCAGTTTGCTAGTTTCAGACTGTTTTTCATGATCTTCCGTTTTTGTTGCTTCTGTTCTGACCTAATCCCCACTGAAAACGGCCTTTGAAGTGATGTTTTGCCTGCGTTTTTATTTAATTTTGTTTATCTCATCTGTTTATCTAATGTTGTATGGAGTTTTTTTTTTTAAATTAGCTTAGTAAATTTAATTTCTGTATTGATGTAAGCTGTAGAATGTCGTAATCGGTTCATGTTTGCTGTCTCAATTTTGCAAGCAAGAACTGGAATTATACTTAGTTCATTAGTGTGTCAATTTGGTGTACACCTGAGTTGGTTGATTTATCGATGTAATTTTTCAGGGTGTGTTGCACGAATTGGTTGGTGAATTCGGTTTAGGATTGATATGAAGGTGAATGCTGTAAAATGGTTTTCCCTTGCATAATAAGAGTATTCATGTTTGCTATAGCTTGCTGTTAAAAAATGTACTTTAGGGCTTGGAACCTTCACACAATGGGATACGCTCTGAGCCGATTGGAGATTGATCCTGACAACTATGCATCCGACTCTTCCATTGAAGGAGGAGCTGATGACACCTGTGGGCCCAACAATGGAACTAGTGCTGTAGACCATGAAGTTTCTCACCTCACTAAGCTTAGGTCAGAGCCTAATGCGCTATTGAGCAGAGCTATACCGGGAGAGAGGGAGCTTACTGTTTCGACAGTTAAGTTGTTGGCTGGGAGGGAAGGGAATTTTTCAGGTCGAGGGAGGTTTTCTGCTGCTGATCGTTGCCATCTCCTGAATAAATATTTACCTGTTAATAGTCCTCAGGTTGTGGACCAGATGACTACCCGGGCTTATACTTCGCAGTTTTCTGCTGATGGCTCCCTTTTCGTTGCTGCTTTTCAGGTATTTTTGCTTTTCTCCTTCAGTAAGTATACTAGATTGGAAGGTTATTGGGAATTTAGATGTTCTAATGCTGTTTTTGGCTATGCTGCATCCATTCCTGTATAATTTGGTTCTGGGACGCATGTTGCTTCTGTATTTTTTTGAGCTTGAGCAGTGAAAACTTCTTAGCTTTAGAATAGCATTAGTTTTTACATGCAAGACGATGTGAAGGCTTGTTATGGTATTGATAGTTTGATATAATCTATAACTTTTCTTTTTTTCCTTTTCTGAAACAGGGAAGCCATATTAAAATTTACAATGTAGAGAAAGGGTGGAAAGTTCAGAAGAACATTATTGCCAAAACCTTGCGCTGGACTATTACTGATACATCTCTGTCACCAGATCAACGGTATCTGGTAAATGTTGTTTGGTTCAAGTAATAGTGCTATGCTTTATTTAATATTGTTGTAGACCTATTGTCAAGGTGACATGTGCATTTGATTCTGCCTCTTCGCGACTTACACAAATTACTGGCAACTATTTTTCTTACTGGCAAATTTGTTTGATACTTTAAGCATCACCCGCTTCAACCATTGTTCTGTTCTTTAGTGTTTATATGTGCATGTATCATTTATAATGTGATTTTTTGGATTGTTGCTGACCTGAGTACATTTTGATATATTTTTAATCAGTTCTTTTAAAACGTGGATATTGTTATTTGCAGGTTTATGCCACTATGTCCCCCATAGTCAATATTGTTAATGTTGGATCTGCTGCAACAGAGTCTCTTGCAAACATCACGGTACTCAACTCACTAAACATTTGTCCTATTAACTTATTAAATTCCTGAACAATACATTAGGGAACTAGGTGTGTCCAGTAGATTCTATTTGAGTTTATATTGTGGGGTGATTGACTATTAATCTTTTAAGAATACTGTTGTGCTAGTTAAGATAATACTTGCTGCTTCAAAAATTAAAGGTAAATAATTAATACTTGAACTCTTCAAATTCTGCTGGGGATTACTTTTCTGAGGTTGTTGGTGTTCACCTCCTAATGCAACCTGTAATTATCTCAACTTCAGTATACACGAAGGAATTTGGCCTCTGTGATGACCTAGGCTTGAACAATACTGAATGGCGAAAAGTGGTTCATGTAGTCGACGTATGGTTGAGTCTAAGGCTGAGTTGAGGGAGTATGAGTTGTATCTTACATGCTAGGGGAATTGGAGTTGTTGAATGTGAGGCACATCGTGAGAAATAGCCTAATATGTCAAAACTAGTCTGTTATGTAAGACTCTGGTATTTACTACTCAATATTTATAATAGAAATTTCTGACTTCATGTTGGGGGTAATAGGTATGCTTTGGGCTGCAGTAATTTGACAAAATGGAAGAAAAATTCAAACATAAAATACTAAGTGATGTAGTGCATGTGGGAAGGAGGGCTGGGGGTGGGGGGAGAACATGCTTTCAATTGCGGTTGAACATAGTGATAAAGGGGTTCCTAGGTTCCAGCCAACTGTATATTTTGTACAAGGAAAGAAGAAAAAATTGAAAGAAGTTAGGACGCGTGAAAACAACTATTTTACCTGTATGGTATAGGAATAGTCACCTTTAGTATAGTCGTTAAAACTTCTGCGAGGTATGTTGATATTCCTCAATTTGTTACCAAGCCTTTCCTTCATTTCTCCTTTTATCTTCATTCAAGAATTGACTGCCACAGTGCCATTAAATGATAAGTTGTACAATGAGTGTACGTATTATTTGGAGTTCTTTTGGCTCTGGGTCCTTGTTTGCTGTTTTGGGCGTGTAGAACGAGGCGGAATGCAACATCCCTGTTCTTTCCCGCGTATCTCACATGGAAAGAGCCATCCTCTCCTGAGTTCTTTCATTTTTTCCTTTGCCTTAGCACTAATAGTTAATTGGCTTGGACCTAGAAACCCCTTTATCGTCATTTATTTAACCGCCAACTGAGCACATGCTCCCCTCCCCCCGCCCCCCTCCACACCCTTCCTTTACGTATACTGTATCTTTTAGTATAATAGCTTTGAGTTTTCATTCCATTTTCTCAAAGTATAGAGCCTAAAGCATACCTAGTGCTCCCTACGTGAAATCAGAAATTTCTATTACAAGTACTTAGAAATAGTAATTCCCAGGGTCTTACTATCATAGCTAACTGTTTTAGACACGATACAAGAGTGTTATGGTTACTGTTTCACACTTAATAGGTTAAAGATGGTTACATAGTTACAATACCTGTGTATCAAGTCTTTGTATATCTTCATTCCCCCTCAATTTAAAATTAAGGAGTTCAGTGTGTTTGCAGTGGTCAAGAAGTTGGTATATTTTGTGGGTCATTCTGGAGTGGGGTAACTCTTAAAGTAAAAAATATAACATCATACGAGGGCTTTCAGTTTCTGCTTGTTAGGTCATGAGTCTCCCACACAGCTTTATTGATTTGTCTGCTTTTAGCATACCATAGCCGGCTTAGTTGTAAATGAACATTTCATGTTTTTGATATTCAGTGTCGGATTTCATTGTCTATAAATTTGAAAAGTTTTCTGATGGTTGCCGAAAATTGGTATGATGGTTGTTTCATAGTGCTTAATATCTTGCTGCAGGAGGTTCATGAGGGTCTGGATTTTTCTGGTGAAGACGATGGGGGATACTCTTTTGGATTATTTTCTGTGAAATTTTCCACTGATGGACGGCAAATTGTTGCGGGAAGCAGTGATGATTCAATTTATGTTTATGATGCCGAAGCAAATAAAGTTTCCCTTCGAATTTCGGCACATTCGGTACGGATCACAGCCTCTTCAATTATTGTTGTAGTGCTCTTACTTGTTAAAGGAAAAAAAGATGAACAAGAAATGAGTAGTGGCATAATTCTATGATGGAATTGAGAATCGTGTTTATGATGAAGATCTTAAACCTATTAAGTTTTACTCTCAGAAGCTAGAGATACAATGAAAATTGTTTTGATAGTTTCTTCGTTGTAATATCAAAGTAAATATGTACCTTGTAGGTGGCTGAACCTAGTCGCTTATATTCCTTGGAGAATGATGAGGATAGGAATAGAAGCAATTATGCTGCCTAATAAATAGTGGAGGAGGGACAAAAAATATGAACAGAGGGAAAGAAGAAAATCAAATGTAGGAGGAACCGAGGAAGAAGACATTTTCGGTTGGCCTATGGCTGTGGCCTCGAGTCCCCCAGGTGAAAGGAAAAGGAATATTGGAGGAAGAAGAAGAGTGAAAGAATGCTAGAGTTGCTAGGCGTTTCTTGAACTTGAAACACCTAATAATTCACTAAATTTCTTGATGGGCAGAACAGTCTTTAGATATTATCTATCACCAGTCTGGTAAAATAAACATGCTGCTACTTAATTCAAAATACTCAATTTCTTTGGTATCTAAGTTGCCACTAAACTAAATGCAAAGGTGTTTTTCCCTTGATGCTTAGCAACTTTACAAACATGACATAATATTGCAACTTAGGTATTTTAGTATTTACATGCAAAGTGTTGTCAGCACATAGACATGAGTTATGCCATGGGATTGTTCTGCCGTCTCTTAATGTAGGCATGATCTATTGAACTTGCGAACAATTTTATATTGCAGTATACTATGAAATGCAAGGATGAGGCTTTTTGTACCTAAAAAGAGTATCACTGATACATTGATCCTCAGATATACGGTTGCTTCTCCATATTTGTTTTACTTTGTTCACTTTTTTCTGAAGCTAATTTTGATCTATATATTTCTCCATGTAGTCTGATGTGAACACTGTGTGTTTTGCTGATGAAACCAGCCATCTCATTTATTCTGGAAGTGACGATAATCTCTGCAAGGTAAACCATAGAACTTGAATGTTTCTGTTCACAGATAAGTCCCTGTATTGTTAGTGTTCCCTGTTTTTACTTAATTAGAGTAGAGTAGGGTTCTACTGCAATGGCTGGACCCGTGGCCACAAAATGATTGCCAGGCATGTGTCCTGCATGTGCCACCAAGGACAGTCAAGCCAACAGAAGTTGCAGGGCTTCCTTTCTGTTGCAAGGTGACAACCTGAGGGTGTTCACTCTCGACGGACTCCAGCACCCCACATTCCCAGTATAGAAGCATTGGTTATACATGGTCAGGGGTGTCCTGCGTTTTGATTACCAAGGTTTATAGACCAGAGGCAGCCACATGGTCCACTTGTTATGATACTCATGTTCTTAGGTACATCTGTAGTTGGTTCCACAGGACACCAGTATGTGCACTGGACATGTAAACTGTGAATGTCATCGCATCGTACATCCCACACATGATCCACTACGTAACCGAGCTACTGTTTTCTGTAAATAGCTATCCACAGCATCCTTTGAACAGGATTCTTAAAGTTTTGAAGTTCTGCATTGTGTCTCCGCAGCGTACTCGCCATTCCAGCCTGCACTTTCACTCTCCTCTCCATCTGCTTCAGTGGTTCCTCAGGCTGTTTGCCAAGCTGTACTGTCTTTTTGCTATATTTTTCCTCCAAGGACCACCCTCCAACAGTTATTTTGATTGGTATGTAACTGATATGTGTTGGGAAACGGGTATCCCAGGTATTTGTAAATTGTTTGACAACTGAAACTTACTCGTTTTAGATAGCGATTTTTTAAATTTTCGTTAAGTAGGAAGGATTTTGAAGGAGTCCGGTTAGTTGGACCTGTAAACAATCAGGTGGATATATGTTATCCTATTAATGGAATGGCATGGAAATCAATTATTTTCCAAATCCATACAAATCATCATACATGTGTCGTCTATGATGGCTATTAGAATTAAATCCGATTCTTCCATTAGGCCATGACTATTGTGCGAAAAACATTTCTGCAATAAGTTCTTCAAAAGAATTATCTGGCAGAGCTGCTTGAAGTTCTGACCAGCAGAAGTCCTTTATGCTACTTCTCTGGTGCATATAATATACTTCCTTTTAAGAGATTTCGTCATCATTTGGTAATTTGGTAATTCTGAACCGAGTATGAATCATAAGTGATGTCTTCACTTTTCTTTAAAAAATGTGTAGAGAAACTTTCTCATTTAAATAGATGATCTTTTCGGAATGTCAATGCATTAACAGTTTCGTCATTTTTGACGGTTTAATGCTACATATACCTTTTACATATACCATTCATAACTGCAAAATGCAGTACTGAGTTGTGAAGTACAGCTCCATATTGCATGTTCCATTGTTGTGCAGTCAATATAAAGTGGTAACAAAGAATGGTTCTTTGATAAAAGGATGAGCATTTTCCTCTACAGGTTTGGGATAGACGGTGCTTTAGAGCAAAAGGAAAGGCTGCTGGGGTTCTGACAGGGCACGTAGAAGGTGTTACATTTATTGACAGCCGTGGAGATGGTCGTTATCTCATCTCAAATGGTAAAGATCAGACCATTAAACTATGGGATATCCGAAAAATGACCTCCAATGCTACTAGGTATGCTTGCATCCCCCACCTCTCCCTGGTAGTGTCCGTAAACTACTTTTATGTAATGCTACCTTCAGTTTAATGACGTAAGTTTCTTTTGCTGTTTGAGTTGTGAAAAGTTTCTTATCTATATTCTGGCAGTCCTAAAGAACTATATCGCTCAGTACTAGCAGGTAACAGGAATTACCTATGTTGTCAAATAAGCAGATACTCTCTCCATTCTACTTTAGAAAGAAAAAACGAAAAAAACATGGTGGGAATCAAAATTGTAAGAATGAAGTAATTATCCATAAATACACTCCTTAACTGATTAGTATTTAAAGTCAAATAAGGGTAGATTGTGTGAATTTATAAAATTTATTAGCTAGATTGTGGTTTGTGATGGCCTTGTATTTGACCCCTGATACTTTTTTTCTTCCTTTATCTCAGCAATTCAGGATTTAGGAATTATGAATGGGATTACAGATGGATGGACTACCCACTTCGGGCAAGAGAGTTTAAACACCCAAGTGATCAATCAGTAGCAACCTATAGAGGTCATTCTGTCTTGCGTACTCTCATACGCTGCTACTTTTCCCCAGAATCTAGGTAATGTTTTATCCAGTTTCTGAAGCTAGATTTGCATTTGTATACATATTGAATAACTGTCCCTTACGATTTTCCTCAACTTTGTTTTTGCAGCACTGGTCAGAAGTATATCTACACCGGATCTCATGATTCTACTGTTTATGTATATGATTTGGTGAGCATCGATCCTTACTTTGCTTTCTGTGTATCTGTATGCCACTATGCCTATTTCCTTTAGTCAACTGACAGCAATAATTTTAAGCTGGGACGAGCATAGAAAAACTGCACATCTTGTAGGGGCTTATGTTATAAGAAAATTGAGAAGACACAACAGAGAAATGCTTGTACTTGTCTTGTGTTCACCCCTGTTTGGGGCTCTTTAATAGGTTGAGATGGCTTGAGCTTAACTCGGGCTCAGCTCAATTAAAGCTTTTCTTGGTTTGGTTTGTGTAGTGTTTGAGTGACAGGACTGTAGACTGTAGGTATAAATGAACCCAGCCTGACCCGGCTGAATGAACTCGGCAATTACAAAAGTCATTAATTTATGTAAATGTGTTAATTAATATATGGTTTATTTCGACTTGAGCTCAGGTAAGCTCGAAGTTGGCTTGTTTATAGCCGGTGTGTGAAATAGTGAAGCCGAGCAAGAATTTAGATTTCTTGGTCGATCAAGCTGACTTGAAAAAAATGACCGACCCTAGCTTGATCACGTAAAGTGGGTCTTGCCTGTACCATGTGACATTATCAGATAAAAGTGTCTGAAGTAAATTGTTCTATATTTGTTATCTACCCGAATATTTATGATATCTTCACTCTCATTGCTCTGTTCAGGAAGGTTCCAAAGCTTTCGTAGTTTGCATCTCTATGACTGGTCACTTACATAATTGCATCTTGTGCTTTCTAGGTGACTGGAGCTATAGTTAGGAAACTTATGTACCATAAGTCAACAGTTAGAGATTGTAGTTGGCATCCTAATTATCCAACTCTCGTTAGTTCATCTTGGGATGGGGATATCGTCAAATGGGAGTTCCCTGGAAATGGACAGGCCCAGGCTCCCTTGAATAAGGTGAGAGTTCAAAGAAGCCAATTCGGATGAAGGCTCTGCTTGTAATATCTGTATCAAAATTTACTTTATCAGAGAACAAAGAACAAGAAAGAAAGGACATGACCAGGAAGAGATGTTTTATATTTACTCATCTTCCGTGATTGTGATTGTACATAAACAACTTGTACCCTAAAAAGGTTTAGTTCTTCAATGTAATTATCCACGGAAGAAATTTGCTTGTGTAATTCATATGGGAATGGAGTCAAATGTGCAGTAGAGTATGAGCATCATTGTTAGTAGTTGTACTGCCACTCCAGTTTTGTTGTAGTAGAGTGCTATTGGCACATTGGATTTCAAATAAAGCACTCGTATTACATCATATTGTACACGATTATGCAGGTACAAGTGATTGAAAACATTAATTTGGATGCATTTGTTGAAGAGCACTTGGAGTTTCCAGTGCTCTAGAAGTTCTTAGTTCTGTATGATTGTATCAATATATTATATACCAATGTTTCTGGTACAGAAGAAGTCCCTATAAAATGGCAAATGCGTTGCCTTTGAGGAGTATTGATTTACTCAAATGCATGGGGTTTTATTCGATTGCAAACTTAAATAATTTATCAAAATAACAGCGTTAGTGAAAAATAACAACTAATTTTGATAGATCATACTGTTAGTCACAAATAACACTATGATCCATCAAAATAAACGATGGTTCAGTAATTTTAACTTTGATCCATCAAAATAATTAGATGAGTCACTATGCTTCATAGAGTTTGCATTTGAACTTTCTGTCTATCACCATACGTATGCATAGGCATATATGTATATATATGTATGTATGTATAAGAAGGAAGTCGCTCAACTTAAATATCGTAGGAACTATAGGAACCAAAGACATAATAGCGAAAATATTTAGTGTGTTGGGAGATTTAAATACACAGTACTGAAAATATTTTTTACTGTGTCTTTGAATCTCCCAACACGGTAAATTTTTTCGTTACTGTGTCTTTGGTTCCTATAGTTTCTATTTTAATTAGTTCCTATTGGAGCGCGTCCCTGCATAAGAAAATGATCAGCTATCAATCACAAATAGCATACAAACGTGTGAATTTGTTACATATTACTACATTTTTATTATATCTTTGTTAATTTTGTTTCATCTTAGTAAGAACTTGTTGTATCTTATTACATTTTTGTTGTTTCTTCGTTAAATTATCGTATCTTAATTTTTTTTTTTATATATATACTTACGAACCTGTTGTATCTTAGTATATTTCTATCGTATCTTAGTTGATTTATAACGAAATAAGTACAATTAATTAAGGTTTTGGATCTCCATGTATTTTTCCAAGGTCGAGACAATTATGAATATCCCATAGAGATGGGGGGGTAGCCACAACACAATTGCCCAATTGGTCAATATAATAATTATGGAAGATACATCGATCCACCAAAATACGAGTGTAATCTCACCGGCCAGAATTGTGGTTACACCCACTTACACCGGAACCAATTGGCCTTTATAGAAATAGAACTTCTTCATCGGAAGTCTGTGAGTTATTAGTACGTACTTTAGTTAGGTAAAAAGTTATGCCTACTAGAAAAGGTCACATCACATGCATATATATGCATTTTCCAAATATAAGGATTAAAATTTAATTTATTTTTGTGAAAATAAAATACAATAGTTTCCAGTGTATTTGCATGCAATTAGTGTAAAAATAAGCACCTGGCTGAAATAATGAGCAAACAGACTCGAACTAACCATCTTATCAATCCAACTGGAAAGAGAAAAACAAAACTAACAAAAAAAAAAAAAAGGAGCAAAAAAGAAAAGGTGATCTTGCAATTAGTACTCTAATTTAATTACAACCATGTGGATTAGGTTTTTGGGATTGATTAAATAAATACTACCTCCTATTCGAATATTATCTTTCTAGTGTTTCATTTCCTATCTCGTCTTTTTAGAATTAATCTCAACCCTTAAAAAAAAATAGACACTTAAATAATAAATTTTAAATCCTAATTAATTAATAGTATACATGTTACGGAAGATGAAACACAATTCTAGACATAAAATCTTAATACTTAGTTTGTATCCATTAATTAAACTTAGAAAATTAATTAAAAAGTGTAACGTACCTACGTACTACAGTGCCCGATACACTTAAAACCAAATGAATGAATGAATGAATGAACATCTGCTGTCTGTCCATGTGAAAATATGATGTCTGATTTTTGGACAATTATGATCCCCCGTCTTCAAAGTTATATAATTTATTTAGCTCAAATTAACTTTTTTTTTTTTTAAAATTAATTCCATCATTACTTGTGGGGTTCACATGCATTTCGTTTTTTTTTATTAATTCCATTTAAAATAAAAGAGCATATGTTTCGCGCCATTTCATTTATATATTGACAACAGTGTCTTTACATTTTTTTTTTTTTTTTTGTAAAAATCCTAACTACTTTATTTATTTATTTTATTTCTAAATCTTAGTTAACATGATCGTAAACACAATTAATACAGTGCGAAACTTCAAATGTGCAATCACAATTTCTATTTTTCTTATTTGTGCACGAGCTTCACTCGGCTAAAGAAATTTATGTTCCCTTATGGAGTGATTTAATTGTAAAGTGAGCGAGAGCTTTCGCTAAAATTTGAGGAATTTATGTACCAAACAGATAAAATTATACTAACAAGTTATAATATTAAATGTAATAGGGATTTTTAAATGTTTGAACTCGACGTACTAAAACTAGTAAGAGCCGATTAGGGTTCTAATCTTTAAAAGTAAGATTTTTCTATCCAATTGTTCGATTGATATTCTTTTCATTTTACTAAGAGTTGGATCAGATGTTCGATTTGAAGTGATTTTATTTTATAATAGTTACAGTGAAAAAATAGAAGAGAGAGAGAGAGAGAGAGAGAGAGAGAGAGAGAGAGAAAATAGTGAAATCCATCAAAAATAAAAAAATTACATGAAAGCGGATTTGCGATCCAAGCCTAAGCCTCCGTATCACCTAGTTGCTACGATATGATTTTTAATTTTTGTGAGCATTTCACTATTCTCTTCCTCTATCTCTCTCTCTCTCTCTCTCTTTGTATATTTTTTTGGCTTCACGTATCATATCCCAAAACGGATCGATGCAGGGTTTGACTTATTGCATCATTCATGCTTAGCTACAGACTTGGAAAGGTGGTAAAATATTCGCCCAGACGTTGCTCCAAATTAAGGACAAATGAGTTTGAACAGAAGCCAGAAAATGCGAGTAGGGATGTCTCGCAACTAGTAGAAGTACATTTGGACGTATTGGTTTGACTCTTTAGGTACCACTCAGCTGCCTGCAGTGAATTTTATCTCAGAAATCTTTTTTTTTTAATGTCTTTTAGCATTTTGGCTTTTAATCGAATAGTGACATTTTAAGTAATTTTCTTCGTGGTCTATCTTCTCCACTAAATAAGTGACACTTTTTTGGGAGTGGGTACTGTCCTAAAAGAAAATCAAAACAATACTAGTAGTAGTATTTATGTTAAAGAGAGAGAATCTTTGCAGCTCAAAAGAACCCTAGAGCTAGCTAGCTAGCTGAATTAATTGCAATGATAATACTGACTTTAAAAGGTACTCAGTATTAAGTGGAGTCTAAATTAAGTCTCCATTATGGAAACTATATACAGTATAATCAAGAAGTTAGATATAATACTCCAATTAAAATGGGGCTTGAAGTCCATGAGGACTAAAAACAAATCCAAGGTTGTGGGCTAGCTAGCTTAAAGTCCCATGACCATGAGAGAACTAATAAAACAAATCTAAGCTTTCTCCTGTCATTATCATTATAAAGAATATATAAAGTTAGGGATTCTGATGGGCCACAATTTTTAATGAATTTATGTTGTTGAGTGACTTTGAATTAGCCAAGTACTTGAGAAAGCCTCATAATTTGTAAAAGGATTCAAGCTGATATAAAGTTAAAAGTAGTAGTGTAACTTGAGATTACTTGTAAGTTTCTAGAGCTAACTTTAAGGTTTCATGGTCATGAACAAATAAAGGAAAAGTGAAAAAAACGAGACTTAGATGAGTTATTTTTACTCCAATAGTGGGTGGGGATGGTGTTGGAAGTATCCAATCGAGATTTTCTATCTTAAATGGTGTACCATCTTTTGTTACATGTCTTTTAAAAATCATATGCATCTTAAATTTTAGAGTTTAAAATTTTAAGATTATCTTTTAACCAGTTGAAATGGAGTTTTAGATCGAAATCGAGACATCATTTGAAACAGAAGATCCAAACTCGAGAATTATTGCTCTAAATAGTGACGCGCCAAATAACATCATTTTCTCGGCTGTTATGATGGTCTAAAATCACTATAAAATCGTAATATTAATTGATGTGGCCACATTAATCTTGGAGATAAAATATTTTTTATTTATTTTTTTGAACTTTCAGAAAACTTTGGGTCGCAAATCAAATAAATAAAGAGGGCCGAAAGCCCTTTAAGGAGAGGCCCCAATAATATTTTTTGTCCCTTCAGAAAACCGTGCAAAATTAGAAGCCCAAGATTTTGACTAGTAAGAAATGAAATGAAATGAAATGAAAACCGCGAAATGATTGAATATTACAAATAACGTCCCCAGTAGAAATGATGAGAATTATAACAAAATGTGCCTGCCGCCCGTAAGAATGATACCTATAATAAGCAAATGAAAATTACAAAAACGTGCCCATGACTCCATTTTACTCATTGCAAATGATACCAATAATATTACCATACGTGACCATATAACATAAATACAGTTTGCCACAAGCACCATCTCTCGCTCTCGATCGTACTTGAAATCCAGCTCGGCCCTCGTTTGATCGTTCGTACTTGAAAACTCGGCCCGGCCCTCGTTTATCGATCGTACTTGAAAACCCGGCTCGCCCCTCGTTGCAATCTACCACCGATACATAAACTCGTAACTTCAGGTGGTCGAGCCAAGGAGTAATTTGCACTACCAAAATGGTAGGGAGTATCATCAACTTAGCATAATAGTAATAAAATTGCTTCACATTTCACTAGGGCTATTCACAACATTCAATTATTGTCCCCCCCAAAACCTTAACCTACATTTTCACCAAAACCAATAAATGAATTTAATTCCCCCCCCCCCCCCCCAAACAAAAAAAATACTTTACTTTAGTGGTTTCATATAAATTTACCAAAAAACCTATGTAAACTCAACGGATCTTTTTCTTTTTTATCTTCTTCTTCATCTAGATTTCCTATTTTACCCCTTCCACTCAACACACTGGGCAGTGGGTCGGGTCTTCTGCTTCCCGGCCTTGTACGGGCATGGCGTCTGCACCGGTGGGACCATGCAGTTGTACTGCAAACACAACGAACTGCTAATTGGAATCTCAGCCGTCGGATTTATCTGCATACCAGTGAGAAAATTGTGCTGCAAGTAGAGTATCTGTATCCTGGCATCCATCAGCCGGTCCACAAAGCTAGCCGGTACCTGACCCGTAAACCGATTGTTGTTGAGATACAGATTCTGTACGGTCGCGAACAGGGGAGACACTTCACCATACAATCTGTTGTAGCTGAGATCAACGGTCGAGATTGCCACTTCGTTGAACGGCTGAACCGGGCCGGTAAATGAGTTCCGCTGTAACTGGAGGTTGGAGATAGGGAACGTGAATAACGAACCGGGGATTGGACCGGTGAACCGGTTCAAACTCAAGTCAAGATAGTTCAACTGATTGAGCCGGGACAAGAGGCGGTCAACCGGACCGGTCAACTGGTTCCAAGAGAGGGAAAGGTATTGTAAAGAAGGAGGGAGTGAAGTGGGCGAAAGCGAACCGGAAAGCTCGTTGTGTTTAAGGTCAAGCCGGGTCAATGATTGGGACACAAAAGGTGGGACCGGACCGGTTAAACGGTTATGACCGAGAATTACGTTGGACACCGCCGGCAGGGTTCCGACAGTAAATGGAATACTCCCGCTGAGCTGATTGTAGCTGAGATCAAGCGTACGAAGCTCACGGAGCTGGCCGAGGGCGGCGGGTATCTGGCCGGAAAGAAAGTTACGACTGACGGCGAGAAAACGGAGGTTAGTTAACTGAGAGAGGCTGGACGGGAGAGCGCCCATGATCCGACCCGGAACAACGGTGAACTCGGCTAAACCCGAAAGCTTTCCAATGGCGGGATCAAGGCGGCCGGATAATCCAGGGGAACCGGCGCGGGGGTCGCCTAGGTTCAAGGCGATGACCTTATCGCCGGCGCAATAAACACCAGCAAAGTTGCAGGGATCGGCGGTGAAGTCCCAGGAAGCGAAGTAATTGGAGCCGGGCATGTCTTCAAGAGACTTGCGGATAGACTGGAGGGCTAGAAAATCCATGGGATCCAATATTGCAGAAGCGAATAAGCTGTAATTAAAAAGAAACAAGAAATGAATCAAACAAACGAAACCCATTGATAATTTCTTGATCATCATGTTTATGGGTTCGATCAAAAAGAAAAGAGAATCAAGAAAGAATATACAATACAATAGATGGAAGGAGAAGTAGAAGGAGGGTATATATATATATATAGGAGGGAAAAAAAAAAGAAAAAAAGGGGGAAATTTCGCTTTATCTGCTGAGCTGTGAAATGGCGGTGTTAGCTTGCCGTAGAAACTTTTTTCCGTGAAAATTAGGAGTGAGGTCTCGTGGAAGCTTTAATGGAGACAGCTGAAATAGAAAAAAAGATTTCAAAGGAGAGGGAGAGAGAAAGTGATGATGGAATGAATGGCTTGAGGGGAAAGCAAAGCTTGAGCTTTTGGGCTTCTCTCTTCTCTCTCTGTTTTCTGTTTCTTTGGGGTTTGGGGGGTTTTGGCTTCGCTGAGAAGACGCAATGACTACTACTACTACTGCAGCAGCCTGCAACCAGTGTGTGTATTTTGGTGAACTGTGTGATTATTAATTTATTATTGTTATTATAATAATAATAATTATTGTTTTTTTCTGTTTAATTAACTGGGATTTGGGAACTAGGGGTTTGTTTACTACGTGGGAGGTTTGGGAGGCCAAACGGTTGTCCGAGCCTACGTGGACGTGGGCCAAGGGAGGCTCGGTGAGTGACAGCTCGGCTGATTGGGAAGGCTTTGCGGTGACTCGGCCATGTACCACGTGACCTGAGAAAGAAATGTTAATTTTCCTTTTTTCTTTTTAATTTACCATTGTCGTTTTGCTCCTTTATATTTTTTTCGAAAATCAAAGAAATACAGATAATTACATGGAGGTTTTAATTGATTTGAGTTGCCTCAAGAATATACTTAATACATTATTTTGCCGTTTTTATGTATTATATATATACTAGTAAATGTCCGTGCCCGAGGGCACGGCGTATCAAAATATTTAATCGTAAGTAGTTCGTATTCTCGAATACGATAATATTTAAAAGTGATAAATTTTTTTTAACATAAACTATAATTAATTAAGTCAAATAAAAAAATTACACATA
>JAOWAN010000049.1:2041339-2052023 GCA_028566635.1 Lobelia cardinalis
ACCCTTGGGCCCCCCCCCCCCCCCCCCTTTCCCAATGACAGATTATACGTTTCTCATCGATTCCAGGAACATTTTAACTCGAAAAACCACCCCAAGCAAGTCAACAACTACGATACGTGCATAAATGATGAACATTGCTAAATGCAGATGGCTTTAAATTCACCCGCAAATTTCCACGATAAGATTGACACTCCAATTTCAAAACCAAAGTAGCTTCTACGACATCAAAATAGAAATTTCTAATCAATATAGAGACGCTAATAATGCCACATGCCGTATAACTCAAGTTTTCTTAAGATGATCACAACTTCCACAAAAACCTTTAGCCTAGCTTCTAAGTTTGTGTATCCATCATTACGCATTACTACTACAAGTAGTACAAAGGAAACTATAGACATAACCAGGACTAGCACTTGGCAGCCCAACCCAACCCTAAAAGATGGGCCCTACAATGATTAAAAACGCATAGGGGAGTGTGATGATTTCACCACCAACAAACCTAAACAGCACCCCACCCCCGAAAATTATACGGAGTGACACTTCGTGCTAAAAGTGTCATAATGCACATAACGATTATAAATTATACATATATAACATTTATGTGTATTACTAATTATGTTATGTGCATTATAATTATGTTATGTGCATATTTTATAACGTTTATGTGTATTAAGGCACTTCATGAGTAAGGAGTGTCTAGGCACTCCATATAATGATTGACCCATCCCACCCCACACTTGCCATTTACGATTATCGGTAGTGCCATAACCATTTGCCATTGACATCGATTCACTAATTATTGCACCCTGAGGTAAACATCTGGATTACATTTCTATCTTTTGGCCTTGCCTATATACAGAATTGTTTGCATGCATGTGTCTGTATTTATGCAGCTTGGTTGTGCCGTCTCTTTCCCACAGCTACACCCTGCCTTTTACCATTATTCGAAGGCCTAACTGGTCCTCCAACATTCTTGATGCTGAGATAACTAAAAATTGTGGAGGACGTGCTATTTAATGAGCACGCCCATTTATTTATCTCATCGATCATCAATATGCCTATTAAATGAGTAGGCATAAAGTAACCAAAGAACACATGCAAATTAAAGAAAGATCATACCCAAGCTGTGTAGCTCGGGATTGGTGTGGGAATCGAATCAAGCTTAAACAAATTTCAAAGCTCATATAGACTCGGCCTCCCCCAACCTCTCTACCCACCCGACCCAAATGTAGGCAGGATAATTAACAAAGGCACATGTGAAAATCACTACAAACGACGTTTGGTAACATTGTTTCAGTTGCAAATTGAATGAAAACATAAAATCATGCAACTAAATTTTGCTTCATTTCCATATGCATTTTTCCCTTGAGAAAAGAATATACTTTTGTATACCTCGGAGAGAACTTTGAAATTGACACATCATCTGTACAGAAACTCAGCAAACCAAACAAATTTCTACCAAGATGTGCAGTGATTTGATGCTATGCCCTCCATGTATTCCTGAATTTCCATTTACAAAATGTACACAAGCTAGAGAGGAAGAAATATGATCGCATACACTGGCAAACAGTTCCGCATCGGTTGTTGGCAGTCAAACAGTTCCGCATCGGTTGTTGGCAGAAATATGTCCGCTCTTGAAACAAACTCCTACACCATTTTGAATGCAAGTCAAAAAGTTTAAATCAATCAGAAACTTTAGTGCATGCAAAAAGTTATTTTGGTGGCCAGAGAAGTAGCATATCGCAAAAGTAAAACATATATTAACAATTTGAAATGTATTCACAGCTTGCAACTCATACTTTTCAGAACGGATCAAACATGCCACCCAGTAGATCATCATCCTCCGCCCCATCATTCTCTGAATTTTCCCTCTCACATTGATTATTGCCACTCTGAATGTCAAAATCATCCTTTACCTCGTTACAATAACCTTCCTGTAAAAGTGGTGCAAAATCTTCTGGTTTCTTCACATCTGAAGGTGTAGACTGTCCTGTAACCCCAGCAGAACTAAAGTGGTCATCTGTTAACAATGGGACTTGGATTATCCCACCAGCGTTGGAGCTTGGAGCTCCTTCAGATAAAACTCTTCTATCTGTCCCCAATGTGGAGAAACCATCTGCAATAGTATTGCCAACATTTGAAGAGGACTCAATGGAACGCTCGCGAGGAAAAGATCCTGCCCTGATAAGTGTCTGGTTCAATCCAGAAAACTCAATGCTGGAACTCCCTCTTCGTTCCTGATACATATCACCCAACGTATAACCTGCGAATGCACTAGTTCTTTCATTGCTGACTTGATCCAAATCAGGAAAATTATCGATCCTTCTTGATGATCCTGAAAAAAATGGAAAAGGAAAAAAAAGAAGCTGCTCCATTACTATATAGACCAATGGAGGATAGTGGACATGCTTTCATAAAAATTAAGCCCGATTAAGAAAGTAATATTCAGTTCCATTAAGTTAGAGAACAGCAAAGTAGCATCTTTTTCATACGAGACATATATGCCAAAAAACAAAAACAAATATCAGTTTTACGGATTTGAAGAAATGTGAAGAATGATGAGGTGATAATTACCAAGACATAAGAACATATGTTACCTCCATCTGAGCTCGTGGAGCTAAGTGATGCTGGCTTTGAATGACAATAAACTGTTTCACCAGTGACCTTCTCTCTAATTTGACGAGGCTCTAAAGAAGCAGCACTGGGATATCCTTCCCCATCCCTGCATAACATAGCCACACAAACATTCAATTTTAGCATAGGACTAAGCAACCATTAGCAGATTCACTGAGACATACTCCCTTCTGTCCACAACGAGTCTAGCTCTGACTTTTTAGGGCAACTTGATTATATTGACTGTAGATTAATAGACTCTACTGGTCTCCACATAATTCTCGATGTTGTATTCATCGTATTTTGAAGTACTTTTAAAGATTTAAATGCCTAAAACAAAATTAATATATTTTCCCTGCTGAAATGATATATAACTAATGATAGATATTCATACCATCTGCCACCATGCGTGAAATAGACATAAACTTGATTATAGATAATACACATTACAAATTTCAGGTTTGTATGAAAATCAAGAATGCACAAAGAAATGATACAAAGTTGCCGGTGTGGTGTTATAAATGGCCATTTTACCTGTCAGTCCAGTCCAATTTGGTTCTATGGGAATGATCAAAAACAGGCAACAAATCCTTCTGTCTTATTTCCACTTCATGGAAGGGAACCTTCTCAATCTCAGTTTCTTCACCTCTGTCACCTTCCTCCTTTTGAGAGCTCATGGTGTGAAAATGGACCTAGACCAGGGTGAAAATGACTAATGACCAACTAAAGAACACAATTCAAGAGCATCTGAACTATGACAAGGAGTATACCTTAGATTTGTGCCAAAATGGTGACCTTCCGGTATTTATTTGGACCTCAGCGCTTGATATAAACAAAGGGGATCTCTCATCACACTTTACTGTTTCGCTCTTTACCAAATTTTGACCTCCAGTTGTTTGATAGCCATGGGTTACATTTGAAGGATCCTGTCCATCAGAGATAGATGCTGAAATGCATGCCTCCCTCTCTAAGGAATCTGGTCTCCGGCAAACATCCCACCACTGAAGAGGTTCAACTATAATCTTAAACTCCTCATCTCGAATGGACGAATATGGACCTGACTGGGTTTTTGAACCAGTAACAATTGGTTGGACTCCGGTTAATGGCTGAAGTTCATATTGGATCACATGTCCCGATGGGCTGTAAACTAACAAATGCTCCAAAGAATGACCATTGTCGTGAATATCCTGAAAATCGTGAGCCATGGAATTGTGAAAAACAGCAGCAAGAGCACCAGATGGGATATGAGCCTTTCCCGCTGCAGAGGAAGCAGCATTGCTCACAGTGTTAAAAAGGCCAGATGTGTTGTCTTTTATCCTGCCCACGACAGAAAGAGTAACAGGAGGTGGAGGTGGAGAAGGTTGCTGGTTAACTGTAAGGGATGACGAAGACCACCACGGCAGAGATATAACTGGATCAAGAGCCGGATCATGGAAGCTACGAGTTCCATAGTCAGTATCACCACCAAAGGGGGATATAAAAAAAATATGGCAAGTCCCCTTGGAAGAAACAACAGAAATCCACTGACTAAGACGACTAAAGCAGATGTCCTGGATGATCTGTCAAATAAAACACATGAAAGGGAGGAGATATGCATAAGATACACAATTACAGAGTGGATGTAAGTAAAGTGAAAATACTAAGAGGTCGATGTTTACTAACAGCTTTTGTTAGTCCACGACAAAGCGTGTAAAGATGAACATGAGAAGAGCTCCAATCATGACCTTGACTGCTTGATCCACTGCGTGTAGAAGAAGGCATAATTCTGAAGATTTTTATACTAGTTCCATGCATTGAGGCAGTAACCAAAATGGTCCCACTTGGATCAAGACATAGTGCACATATGGGAGTGGTATGAGCTTTGAACTGTGATATAACAGCTTCAGAAACAACATCCTTTACAACAACCTGCAACAAACATGAAAATCATATAACTCTAACCTAGCAAATGACCAACCATCCATGGGATTCACCAGTCAAGATATGAGCAAAAATTAGTGTACAGTTTTTCAACAATCTACAAACTTGCATACTACTTCAGTACTTCTTATTTCTTGTCAAGCAACTCTCTGATGAACAAATAAAGGAAAGGAAGTTCATGTAAGCTATCAGTCAAGGCAGCGTATCACTACGGACTGCAATACTAGAGGAGACCTTATTGTATGATGTGAATAGCAAACATGTATGGTTGATGTTTCTTAAAAGATTGGACATTTCCAAAAATAGAACAAAGTTAATATCTCACGCTAAGCTCTTAATTTTTCCATCTTCAAAATATCTCAAGCGACAAACACGAGTTCCTGAAACATTTTGAATTTTCACATAAATGGACAATTATTGATAAGATCAGTTTTCCAGAATTTTTATGATTCACTAAACCAAAAGACTAATACTTACCAATCCCGGTTTATTAGTTTCTGGGTCTGCGAACCCTTTCCAGTCCGACTTTAATGATACTGGAGAACTAGGACCATCCGGAAGCAAATCTGAACAGTATTTAGAGATAGCTTTGTATCCCCTGTCCCCGATATTAACTATCCCAGCAGCTAACTGTTTGCTTGATTCCATTGCATAACGAGCCATCAAAGTACTATTACTAGGTGATGTCAGCATACCAGGACCAAGGTTTTTTGGGTTCAAGCGTCCAGTGTTTAGCACAAGCATGTCGTTGGAAGAATAAGCTAACCATCTTGGACCCACAGCCATTGGACCATATCCAATGTTGAAACCAACTTCGCCTTGTCCTCCAACCTGAGGAACAGGATAGGTGGGAACAACGAATTTATCTTCAAGGGTGAGTGCGTCTACACAGCGTATCTGCGAACATATAGTAGAATTAGATAACCAATATGCAGTTAAAAACCTCGAATAGATGAACATTGCTAGCACCGGCACTTTCATATTGCTGTTTTCTCCATATCAGAGACAATATGGAATATCAGAAGTTCCAACATAGGCTACTATTAGCTCAAGTATTGAGCCAGTGTCTCGGTATGACTCTATCTCAAGCTTGTTCCTTTTTTATCGTCAACTTGCAAGATTACCAGTCTGGACTGATTATGAGTATTCGATCCTTTTTCTTCTTTTGATCCTAATTCCATACTCCGAGAGGGCAGTCAACCACTAATGCAGTTAAAATAAAGTCTAGATATGGATGTCAGATTTTTCCCCATTTCTATATAAATTTGGTGGGCAAAGCGATTCTGTAATTTCCCTCTTATTGGCTCTTTCACATTTCCTTCACTTTCAATGGCTTCCAAGTTCAGACAGCCATGAATAGATCTGATCAGCCTCAAATTCAGAAAGCTAAGTTACAATAGTAGATTACTTCTCCAACCTCAGAGATAGCAAATCATATGAGTGGGAAGTAACTGTTTGAGTAATGTTTACGGCACTTGAAACAGGCCATGTAAGCAAAAAAAAAAAAAAAGGTATTTCATCAATTCTAAGAAACTTACCCATTGCTTCTACTTCTTAAATTCTCAAATACCTACTGAATTTATCAAGAAATATATGCTTACGTCTTATTGAGGCGGTCTTAAAGTTCCCATTGGAAAAAAAGTTGACTTTGGAAATTGATTACACAAGTTGGCTACATGTAAATAGATATAGAGACAGTGAGACAGACAGGCACATGTTTGATGATTTATGCAATGTTGAGACCTGGCTCAGTGATAAGGTTGCTCAAGTGAGGAGGACGTGTAGTCGAACTACTATAACCTTCTCAAGAATCATCCTGCTCATAGGGGCAAGGTTACATATGTCAGACCTTCAGGACACGGAAGAGTGGCAGGTCTGGTCAACCTTAATATTCCAATGAGATATGCTACTTCAAGATATAACACTTACATTCAAAAGTACACACCAAGAAAAGACCAATTCCGTAATTAGGGACCATTACTAATGAGAGGGGAGGAATACAGATGATGCCAGTGATAATACTGCAACAGGTAGAAATACTTCTGAAGGCTTACGTGATTCATGCTACCTATGAAGATAAACAGGAAGCTCCGGACAGCATGAAAACTACAGAAAGAGGCAACCGAAGAGCTAAAAGTCCAAAACGTAACCGACGTGATTAGAGAGTGTAAGATGTACATGGGCCAACACTTAAAAAGATTAAACCGGAAACTCACACGTTAGTAAGACCGTAGGAGATAGGCTGAGATGAAGTCAGGCAGAATGATTCAGCCCTTAAAACATAACTAGCATGTCTGCCAGTAGCATTGAATGAATTAGCGGGTATTGCTAAAAGCATGGAAGATCAAAACTACGACAGGTGCATGGCAGAAAAAATACATGAAAAGTTGCGGGTTACAGAAGATGCTGCCTAACATTTAAGCTAAATGGACAAACAGTGATAAAATGTTATTTTCTTCAGGCTCCACAAAAGAAAATGTCAGTTAGCTTAGGAACTTCGGGTAAGGCCTCACAGACTTTGGTTGAATCAGTGAAACTGAATCCGAAAACAGTATTTACGAGTTTTAAAACTTCTAATCAATTTACTTGATAAGAGGCAAGTACTTTTATGCATAAAGTTTTTTGAAAACTAAAATTAATGGTTTTAAAATCTAGGGAGTTTCCTGAACCTCCTTTTAGAGAACATTACCTTGCTCATTATCGACTTGCACCTCCATTATGAGTCATGTTTTTGTTCCTTATCACGAGAACCAAACTTAATGGAAAAAAGGCATTCAAAATTCTACTGTATTGGAATAGCGTATAAAAGAAAATGTTATAAAAAAGGTAAAATTATCAAGAAATTGTGTACACCCAACCTTTTAGCCCTCTAAAGAGACGCATAAAATAAAATGAACTGATATTTGTGGACCAAGGAGCTCTAGCTCCACAGGTACCAACTCACTTCTCCCAAGGGAGAGGTCAAGTGTTCTAGTCTCGGGCTAAAAGCACTATAACATCTTTAACCCCTACTTGTTAGCCTTTAAAGCCCTACCTTTATAATCCCCCCCCCCCCCAACCTTTAAAAAAAAACTGGTATTTGTGGAATAATTTTACGAGATAAATTTTATTAGCAAGTCTATATTTCAAAATCTCAATGGCAGAGATCTGCTCATAATATCTATAAAGTTTTAATTCGTGCATCTGATATGGGGACTAGCAAAATACATAACTTTCGTGAATGCATCATGATTAAGCAGAATCTTACTTGATCTTCAAAGCCCACAGCTACAATCAGAGGGCTACATCTGACCATAAGCACGGTCGACCTGAACCTGAGAGTCTTTACATAACTGTTAGACTGGAGTGAATAAAACCGAACAGCCGTAGGAGAGTTGACAGAGCTACCAGCATGAAATGCTGAACTATTATCCCTGCCAGGTGCCCCTGTATGGCTCCAGTTTGAAACCACACTAGACCTGTTAGTTTCGTCTCTTGCAACAACCAACAGTAAAGGATGAGATAATCTGATATTCTCATTGCCATCAGACTTAGCAGGAATAGGGAGCATCTGCAAGAATGTGACTGGGTCATCACGCTTTGATAGCAATTCAGTAAAGTTAGAGGCATCCTCAACATCAATCACTTGAAAACCGGTCTGATAACCAAGTAATAGGACATGTCTTAAAGCAGTAGAGGGAAGTTCTAATTTGTCAAAGCCAACCCACGTCACCTGCATACCAATGTAAAGTTAGAGATACGTCCCCAAGTCTTTGCAGTCAATATAAGCATAAAGCATAAAGATGCAATGACATTAATATAAATCATGTAAACAAAGTAAATGAAAACGGTCCAAAATTTTTAGCTAATTACCATCAAGTGAACCTAGATTTCATACTAAACGTGGACATAATATACCTCCTGAAAGTTAGCGCTAAGAGGTCCAAAGAATAGTTCTGTAAGGCTGCCATACTAAGGGATCCAATCCTAAATTTAAGAATAAATTCTTCCACACAAACAACTTCAAAGGAACTTCATATGATAGTGGATAGAATATGTGGCTTACCAGCTAATCAGTTTATCCTGTTCTGGATGTGGTATCTGCTCAACACTTAAGCGATATATGGAAGACAAAATCTTCTAGCCTATCGAAAAATCCTTAATATCATTACAAGTATCACTTTGGCATGAATGTCCCAAAACACTGATAACTACTGCCACACCAAATATGCAGATGTAAATCATTCTATTATCTTTTAGAGGCATAGAGATTAGTATCTCAACGTAGCAGTTATTTTTCCTCGTTTGATTCTGAATAGATACTTCATTTTCCCAAAAGTGTTCGTGATTGCTTCTGGAAAGAGAATGTTGAGAGAGTATTAACATTTTCAAGTTAAAACATTCACAAACATTTAATATACCCACAGGCTCTTAATTACTTCCCATATCAGGATATCATATAAAACAGGGCTTAGATTTAAAATCCAAGCATAAACGACTAATACTGTTTAAAGTATATCCATTCTTAAAAAAACCTTGGAAAAGTTGATCCGTTGGTACTTTAGGAGACAACTTAAAATCTTTCAATACTTGATGCGCACAAAAATATCTATAATTCTGTTATGACGGAGTTTAAGGGGGAGTTACAGGCTCAAACCAATTGCATTTTGGTTGGATAGATTCAAAGAATTTTGCTGAGCTAGGTCCGTGGCAAACTCTCAGCACACTGCTTTTCATAGGGAAGGCCCCTTAGACTGCATGCATCAAGCTTCTTTCTGATGAGCCTACAAATACTTACCTTTTTAATGGTAAATACACTCTAGTAAAATGTTTTGCTCCGTAAAAGTATGCTGCTGTCACTAAATAATTTTGTCAACGAATAACAATCAACAAAAGGAAGTGAAGACCTTTAGCTAATCAATTGATGTGTGTAGTTTGGAACCGTAGATGAAAATTTTGTGACCTATTACAAGTTTGTCGCATAATTACTATTTGACATTAGGGAATGTTGCTAGAACATGAGATTAATAACTCCTGTTATAAGTTTCAACACACTAATCCTATCCAAAATTATAAAAGGTTGAAACCTAATGATAATCTGCCTAAATTAGAAGTTCCTTCTACTAGTAACACTGCTTCTGTACTTCTGCGGCTAAAACAAGGACAGTGGGAGGGTAACAAATCACTAAAAAACAGAACTACACTGCATTTTCAATAGGATCATCCTTCATGTTTAGATAATCATTAGTACAAGAGTAGAAACAAAGTGCTGCTTAAGTTTTTGAAAAAATATCACCTCAAAACTAAATGAAACAAAAACGAACTCGTAAATCAACACTTAACCACTAGTGCTCTTAAATAAAAAATATAATTACACCAATGAATCACAGTTGATAAACAACACTGTAAAAGCACCACATGATATAGACATGTTTACTCTCTCCTTAATCAAGTAAATGTTCTACACATCCGCTCTAATCAAGTAAAGTTAAGAAAATTAGCTCATGACTGTAAAATTTCATAGGAATTAAAAACACACAAACTGGAAAGGAAATATGCACAATACGCAGTTACCTATTTCATTTGATCATTTAAAGGTCGCAACGTCAAACGACTGAACACAAAATAGCAAAATAATACAGGAACGAATAGAAGAATTAAATGAAGCAAAAAGTATCAGCACGAGTAGTGACAGGAGCTAGAAATAAGACCTGCTCCTTGCGATCGTCGCCGGAAGCCGAAATTGAACGGACGACGGTACTAGCATTAGTCGACACCGCCTTAATACAAGACGAAATGATTCTCAGCGAATTAGGCAACAGTCCGCTGCTCTTTCCTTTTTCCTTCCCCATCCTTCAACCTAATATCTTCGGAAAATTCAACTCCCTCACCGTCCTCTTCCACCGCCGCCGTAGCCGACGACTCTCCACGATCACCTACGATCATCCGATACTCCGATCGTCTCGACAACCGCAAAACAAATTGTCCGATTATCCAAAAACAGTTAACAGTAGCAGTAGCAGTAGTAGAAGAAGAAGAGTAGATAAACGAAAATGAATTGGCGCCGAAGTAGCAGTTTGACTTCAATCCAATTTTCTCTCTCTCTCTCTCTCTCTCTCTCTCTCTCTCTCTCTCTCTAATATATCTCTCAAAAATATATTTATAACAAAAA
>JAOWAN010000049.1:2064547-2081516 GCA_028566635.1 Lobelia cardinalis
AAATTTAGATAAATTTACATAATAATTATAAATGCTAATTATCATAAAAAATAATTATAAAAGTTTAAAAGGAAAAATGAAAAAAAGAAAAAAGATAAAGTAAAACTTAAAAGGATAGGAGAAATAATTGGGTAATGATGAAAGTAGAGGAAGATGATTGAGTAATGATTAGAAAGAAGTTACTATTCATTTGAAGTGGGTCCCACCGCTTCCATTTATAAGATAGATATTAGCAAATTAGCAATCAATAATACTACTTCCTCCGGAGAGCACATCAAAAATTCCTGATGCTTAATTTCTTTAAACCCAAAAATCTTGACTCAAATCTTGAACCTATTGTACTTTAGTGCCCTGTTTGGTTTCCTCGAACTTGCCTCCTCCGTTTGTCTTCAGTTAAGCAAATACTATATTCCGGCGGCTACCCCCAAAATTCAATTCCCACCCACTCACTCATCCAAACCAGTCCCTTTACTTTCCCCCTCCATGAAAATATAGAAAGAAACACTTAGCGGGAGTCGGCTGCAATCATGTACACCTTCTTCTTCCTCCTCCTCTTTCTCTCTCCTAATTCCGCCCGCCACGTGGCTCATCGGACTCTTTCCCAAACCGGCAGCGCGTGCCCTCTAGACTTCCACTTCCTCCGCGACCTACTCCTACAATCCCGCCGCCCAAACTTCGAGAACAGCACCAACACCCGGTGCCAGTACGCCCGCCAGGGCCTCCGACTAGTCCAGTCCGACTACCTACGCCGAACCAACTCCTTCGTCCCGCCGCCCGACTGCGCCAACTCGTGCTGGAACTCCTACCAGTCCCTCGCCGACGAGTTCATCCCCGATTTCGACATCCGCCGCACGTGCGGTTTCGAAACCACCTGGATATCGGCTGGCTGCCCTAATGTAACCACGCGCGCGGAGTTCGAGGCGCGCGTGTCTTCGTCCTCGCTCAACGACGTCGTTTCCAGGTGCAATCAGTCTTTAGAGAACAGCTCGCCGTGCGCGTCGTGCACCACCGGCTTGTCCGGTCTCCAAGCGTCGTACTTGACCGGTCCTTCCGTTGGGAACCTCTCCGATTGCACGGCGTATCCTTCGATTTATGCCGCCGCGTTTGCCAACCATTTTGGCCCCGGCGATGAAGGTACGGCCAAATGTTTGTTCGGTCTCGATTTCACGAAGCACAAATCGAATAATAGGTTGATAATAATTATAATTCCTGTGATACTGGGGACTGTTTTTATAACTTTGATCGGAATTTTCGGTGGTTATTGGTACAAGTACAAGTATCGTGACAAATGGATGAAGAGAAGGAAGATTATTCAAAATGAGGCAAATTTGAATAGTACATTGGATGCTATTAATGGTAGTACATCGTTGGTCAGGTACTCGATCGAGGAAATTAAGCAGACCACGAAGAATTTTCATAGGGATAACATAATTGGGAGGGGAGGGTATGGGAATGTGTACAAGGGTGTGTTACAAGATGGTTCGGAAGTTGCATTGAAGAGGTTCAAGAACTGTTCCGCCTCGGGCGATGCATCCTTCACCCATGAGGTGGAAGTTATAGCGAGCGTGCGTCATGTGAATCTTGTTGGATTGAGAGGGTACTGTACTGCCACGACACCGTTTGAAGGTCACCAGAGGATAATTGTTTGTGATTTGGTGAAGAATGGAAGTCTCCACGACCATCTTTTTGGTGGAGCTGTGACGAAGCTTAGTTGGCCTGTTCGTCAGAGGATTGCGCTTGGTACGGCTAGAGGATTGGCCTATTTGCATTATGGAGCACAACCCTCAATCATTCATCGGGATATCAAGGCGAGTAATATACTTTTAGATGAGAAGTTTGAGGCGAAAGTTGCAGACTTTGGGCTTGCGAAATTTGCCCCGGAAGGGATGACTCATTTGAGTACTAGGGTAGCTGGAACAATGGGGTATGTCGCACCTGAGTATGCTCTATATGGACAATTGACCGAGAGAAGTGATGTTTATAGCTTTGGTGTTGTGCTTCTTGAGCTTCTAAGTGGTAAGAAGGCCCTTCTTGCACTTAATGAAGGTCAACCAGCTCTTTTGACGGATTGGGCGTGGGCTTTAGTGAGGAAAGGTAGAGCTTTAGAAGTCATTGAAGATGGCATATCAGAGCTAGGTCCTCCGGAAGTTCTGGAGAAGTATGTGCTAACTGCAGTTCTTTGCTCGCACCCTCAGTTATATGCTAGGCCAACAATGGACCAGGTCTTGAAGATGTTGGATACTGATCTACCAGTTCCTAATATACCCGAAAGGCCGATGCCTCTTATAGCCGGTATTGATGACATAGAGAGATCTGTTAGCTCTAGCGGGTCGGGCCATCTGTCTACGTCGACTGGATATCAGTTTTACACGATTGAGCAAGACCGTCCCTCCACTCCCAAGGAGGTGAAAGAAAACTCTGGCGGCAGTTAGGGAGCTGCGGGTAATTTCTTGGTTTCTGATGATGAAGAGGCTCAGTTGAAGCCTCTCGTCGTGCTTGTTGTCTTTTTTCTTTTAAATGTGTTTTTTGTTTTTTTTATCTTTTCATTTTCATAACTTTTGATTCATTTGTAGAATTAGAATGTGGCCTTGTTGGGTTGCTGAAGCTGGAACAGCTTGTAGCTATAGGCTTTTGTAGCCATTGTAAATTTAAACATCAATGTATATGATTATGAGCAATAGAAAATAGAACACGTTTGAAGTTTTTGGCACCAACGTTGCAGGGCAGTTTTTTTGGCCAACAAATTGACCAAAATTGTGTATAAATCTTATGAAGAAGAAACAAACGTAAATGTAGCTTTTTACCAATTAGAACACCACTCTTTAAGCGCAATGCCGGCCGGAACAGAGACAGTCAAACGTAAGACTAGCATGAAGCATATTTTCTAAGGGGAAACACAGAATAGGGACTCAAAATTAGGATCTCACCAGGGAGGAAGTTCTCTCTCTCTGCCAAAAATGCATCACCAATGAGACACCTGTTTGTCTAATTTGTTCATTTCGCCATTCATACTTCTTTTCCTCTCTCTCTCTCTCTCTCTCTCTCTCTCTCTCTCTCTCTCTCTCTCTCTCTCTCTCTCTCTCTCTCTCTCTCTCTCTTGTTTTCTTGAAACCAGACCAGAACTTTCTCGGTCCCAAAATGCATCTCAGTTCCTTGATGATAGACAGTCACGCTCAACTTGAAGCCAGCCATTAATATCATATTTTGAATGCTTCACGAGTTCCAAAAGACGATCATTCCATTCTTGGGGTAGTTTTCTTGCGAGTTGCACGACGTTTCTCACTTAACCTCTCCATTTTAACTGCAGAGGAAGATCACTCAAGTCACCAAATATGTAAGTCGCACTCCCACTTTCCTTGCTGTGTGTGTGGTTGAGCCGAAATATTATCGGAGTCGTGAATCAGTGAATTCCAACTTGACATTTTCCTGGCAAAATTAGGTTCGTTTATCACGCCCGCATACACTAATTCTCCTACCAATTCTTTTACTGTATATTGAGTTCTTCTAAGAGAGATTTTCTTCGTTTGATACAGATAGCTAGCCGACGAGCAAAAATATATCCAGGGAAGAAACATGGCCATCAAAATTGATGTTGAAAATGCTCTGCAAAATGGGATAAGATCTCGACTGATACCAGAAGAGAAGACATTCCATAATAAGGATGAAAACAACTGGATGGTTTACTTGAGCACATTTGTTGCAGTTTGGGGTTCTTTTATATTTGGAATGTGCGTAAGTACCCGAGTTCTTTCTTAACTTTCAAACTGTTTCTGCGAAAACTGAAAAAAAAATACACAATCAGAATCAATGATCAGGGATATGTCCTTATGGTTGTTTCGTTTCGCTTTTCAGATAGGCTACTCATCACCTACTCAGAATGCCATCAGGGAGGATCTAAATCTCACTATAGCAGAGGTTCATCGATGACCATTTACACTTATGACTTACCCAGAAGTATATAACAGCCGCGTGGTTGACGTCTCCGTTATTTTTCAGTTAGTTTGAAAGGCTAAATCCCCTATAATGTCCAATTATCTACTCTGATCCCTCTATTACATTGTGGATATGCTTCTTTGAGTGGAGCTTAGGGAGTAACTGCCGATCAAAAATACTAAATATAGTTTCGAGGATTACAACTGCTACATGACATCTTGCGTTATTTCCCTGTAGTATTCTCTGTTTGGATCCATCCTAACTTTTGGCGCAATGATTGGTGCAATCACAAGCGGGTACATTGCTGATATGTTTGGTCGCAAAGGGGTAAGTTTCAGGGGGTCTAAGCGAGTCCACTATATCAACCATCTCCGTCTAGGAAGCTATAGATTTCTTCTTAAAATCCCACGAAAATCAAAGATGTTGATTCTGAACTGTCAACAGGCGATGAGAGTATCAATCGCTTTCTGTTCAGCTGGCTGGCTAGCAATTTACTTCACTGAGGTGCGAATCAAATTTCCCCTTGGTTCCTTCCAGTTTCTAGTTTCAAAAATTTGAAACCGTAATGATCTTTCTATCATTATGACTAGGGACCATTACCCATGGATGTTGGAAGGATTGCAACAGGTTATGCAAGCGGACTGTGTTCCTATGTGGTCTGTCATACATTTCCGTCTACCATACATTATACATAATAGCACAGTATATGATGCGGACTGACGAACAAATGTTGTATGGATGCTAAGGTACCTGTATTTATAGCTGAAATAGCACCAAAAAATTTACGAGGAGCATTGACAACCACAAATCAGGTAACGGATTAACTTGGTTTTCCTTACATTTGTGATTCGAGATATACCACATATATAATAGTTTGAGGTATCCTTGAGATAATTTCCGCCCTACTCTACAGCTTTTGATCGTGACTGGAATATCTGTTGCCTTCATGCTAGGGACAGTACTAACGTGGAGAGATTTAGCATTAACAGGTGATTTTGTCACACGAAACTTGGTTAAGGTTTCAGTTACTACCACTAACGTTTGCGAACTCATGTTTGATGAGTTGCAGGCTTAGTTCCATGTGCTGTTCTGTTCTTGGGTCTATTCTTTATACCAGAGTCTCCTAGATGGCTGGTAAGAGTGCTCGGCAGAAGGAAATTTCTCAGATATATTGCAATATAGCAATACTAGAAAGTAGAACAAAAGGCATAAGAAAAGATATATACGTTGCAGGCAAAGACAGGAAATTCTAAAGGCTTTGAGATAGCACTGAGGAAACTTAGGGGAAAAGATGCAGATATATCTGAGGAGGCGACTGAAATCCAGGTTCATACTTACAAAGCCGAGCTCTTATCTTAACTGAATTCTTTGCTAAGGTTGAAGCGGATTATAACATGTGTGTGATAACTTAAAAATGTTGACAGGAGTTCATAGATAGGCTCGAAAGACTTCCAAAAGCCAGCCTGTTTGATTTGTTTGAAAGAAGATATATGCGCCCCCTCACTGTAAATAGATGCATTTTCTCTTACCAAACCTTTAGAACTTCTATTTAGAGACTTAAATAATCACAATTTTTTATATCCTGTATTCTCTATAGCCGTATCCATGCTTGTTCTAAATCTCAGTATGACATTGTTGCATGATCAGATAGCAGTCGGACTGATGGTCGCTCAACAGTTTGGTGGAATTAACGGAATCATGTTCTACACCAGCAGCATTTTTGAGTCTGCAGGTACAGATTAATTGAGTTCGGCTTGAGCTAGCTTGGCTGTTCATAGCTCAATATGACCTTGAATAAACAGAATCTCAAGCTCAGTGGATATGTAATCCATTTAGCACCAACCTGAATATGCTTAATGAGGGCAAGCAAAATATACTAAAATTACATGCATCTTGTTAGTTCAGTTTCCATCTAAAATTCCATGAATTCACCAACTCTTTAAGATCAACCTTTTGACAGAAAACTGAACAATACCAAAAAAAAAACTTAACCAGAAAAAAGATTAAAAATATCAAAGTTAGACTTATAATGATACTTTTCAGGAGTTCCTTCCAGCACAGGAACTATAATCTTTGCTTTGCTTCAGGTAATTAATTTATCACTGCAAACTTCAATTAACAGTCCTTCAATCATGCAAAAGATTTTTACTTTTACGAGTACATGATGAGACATTGGTGCCTCCATTTTGTATACTGTGACCATTTTCGTGTAACAGGTAGTGATTACTGCCTTAGGAACTATATTTGTCGATAGAGCTGGACGAAAACCCCTTCTACTGGTAACTCCAAGCTAGCTAGTATAATGAACATCGATCACTAATTAACATTCCAATGTCCATTCCTCCTCCTCCTCAGATTGATAGTTATTGATTCTTTTCACTTAATTCCTAGGTTGCAGCCTCAGGAATGGTTGTTGGCAGTCTACTAGTTGCACTTTCATTTTATTTTAAGGTTATTATCAAACTATATATCCATTCCAAATATCATACCACAGCTAGCTGATCTTTTCGTTTCCTGAAAGGAAAAAGATTTTTTTTTTTTTTTTTTTCTGTTAACATATAATGATCCTCTTCTGGAACAGACATATCAAATAGATAATGCCGCAGCACCAGCACTTGCTCTGACCGGAATTCTGGTACGTAGTACCTAGTGCTACTCCCTCCGTTTCCTTTTAAGTGTTCCGAAAACGATATAAGGCTCTCACATAAGGGGGAGAAAGTGAACACTTAAAAAGAAATGGAGGGAGTAATATTCTTGCAAAATGCTCCATGCATTAACACTAATGTACGTAGCCTTTTTGAGATCTGCAGGTATATATAGCAGGATTCTCGATAGGAATGGGAGCAGTGCCATGGGTTATAATGTCCGAGGTATATATGTATGTATGTATATATATATAGCCAAGTTATAAGTACTATATATAAACATCGATCAGAAATCGTACGTATAGGACATGATGATCACGCTGTACGTATGATTTCTTCACCAGCACCCCAGCCCGGCCCATCCCATCCCATCCCATCCCATCCCATCGGTTAAATTAAATAAATTTTGCAATGATGAAAATGATTTGTTGCAAACTTGCAATGAATGCAGATATTTCCTATAAATGTGAAAGGAGTTGCTGGAAGCCTGACAACAGTAGTGAACTGGTTTGGCGCCTGGGCGGTTTCTTATACCTTCAATTTTCTTATGACCTGGAGTTCTTACGGTAAAATCACATCAGTTTTTGTGACTAGCTAGAATTTCTGTCTCTCTCTGTCTCTCTCTCTCTACATATATATATATATATATATAATGCATCGATCGATCATATGATGCAGGGACTTTTATTCTTTATGGAGGGATAAATATACTGTCAATCTTGTTCGTGATGGAGGTGGTTCCTGAAACCAAAGGAAGAACCTTGGAACAAATACAGGGTTCCATGTGATCATGATCAAGACCTACCTACGGCTACGTACATGAATGATCTTAATTTGACATGATTTTACGTACTAGGGACGAATTAATTAAGATGCAGAAGAAATTCACCTATCAGGGATTAATTTTCTTCTTATGATCAAGAAGGTGTTAGCTTGTCCTTTATTTTGGACCCTTTTTTCTCAGAGAAATAAACTAATTGGTTGGGAAGGGATGGGATGGGATGGAGCATTTAATACGAAACGGTGATCTGATTGAAAATTATATGGAGCACCTAGGTGCTCTTAGTAAGGAGCACTCGAAACACAATATTCATTTTAATATATTATTTATTCATTTTTTATAATTAAATATTCATTTTACTGTTCTTACTGTTATTGTTGATTTTCAGTAACAACGATAAAAATGAACATTTAATTTTAAAAAATGAACAAATAACATCATAAAATGAATATTTTGTCAAAAATGCTCCTAGCAAAGAGCACCTAGGTGCTCCATATACCATTTGATAAATATCAAAAACAGCAAGATTGGTAGGTAGGACATCAATTGATAGGTGAGTTCGGATCTTCTGTCTGTCTTATTATTTGTTTCATCTCTTTAAATTTTATTACAATAATTTTTAAATTTTAACTAATAAAACATACTTTAGTGTTTAAAAAAAACGAGACACATAAATAAAATCTCAATGGGACAACAAATCTCGATTCTTGATACGTACACTTGCGTGGCCAACTTGGCTCGTTTTACAATGTCATTGCCAGCACACATTAGGACATCGACCGTTCATATATAAATGAGTCGTAAGATTCAAAGAAAATGCACGTATTGCCATATATCATGTGAGACTGCCTTAAATGAAAATGAAATGAGTTTAATTATAATAAATAATATATTTAAGTTATTTAAGTTATTATAATTATTTAATTAATCGATTAATTTAGTTGTGTAATAAATTAGTTAAATTACATTTGAATTAACATGTTAATATTCTTTAGTATCAAAAAATTTAATTAAATAAATTTAATTGAATTGAGCTGTTTAACAAGTGAATCCATTTTATTTATTCTGACAGGACTAATCATGAATATGTTGACTTACTTCGTAGCTGGACTTTCACAATTTTTGTGTTTTTATATTTATATTTAAGTTTAAAATTTTAATAATAAGAACCAATTTTTTTCTCTTATATAACATATTATTTACCATTATCCTTATATCATATATTTTAAATTTCTATCTCCTCATTTTTTTTTCCAATTTAACTTTACTCTTTCATCTCTTTTTTTTTTTCTCTTAACAATTCAATTTTTTCTCTCCTCTCTCTCAATTTTTCTTTCCAATACGAACTTTTATCTCATCTTTTTCCAACTTTTTTCAAATTTGTTTTTTCCAAAATCACACTTAAAATATCAACGGTCCAAACAAACCTATATATATATATATATATATATATTTTTAATCGAATAAAATCCACACTTTTCAGGTGGGAAAAGAAAAGGATTGGGGAGGATACCGCCACGTTAACCACTAAAAGATCCGAAATTTGAAAATTTGATATGATAAGTATTCATTCCGACACTTATCTAGCGAACTTCTTTGCCGAATAAAAAGGAGGGGCAGGATGAGGTCTGCACGGCTGGACCCCACTCGTGAAAAAAGCTACTACTACTAACGAATTTCGGTAGCAATGTTCGGCATACATAATCGACATGCGTATCTGCATCACTACCCAATTTTGTTTTCTTTATTCGGAACGTTCAAACTCAGATCACAACTCAAACAAGTAAAAACAAAACTCTCTCAACTTCCCATTAACATTTCTTTCTTCTCCTGCAATCTTCTCTGTTTTTACACACACAAATTTTAATAACAGAAGAAAACATGGCCAACAATGGCGACGTAGAAGACATAATCCCAAATGAAATTAGAGCACCCCTTATATCATCTTCTGATGATAAAGAATACGGGGGAAGCCCTGATAATGGGATGGTTTACTTTAGCACATTTATTGCTGTTTGTGGCGCTTTCGCATTTGGATCTTGCGTAAGTGCTACCTCTACTGCATTTTCATCAATACCCAAAAAATGTCGTCCAGAGAAATGGGCGTTTCTCACATTTTTCAACAGAAAAAAAAAAAAAAAAAAAAAAACTAATCTTTGATGCTGCTAATGATTGGTTTTGATTTTCAGGCAGGCTACTCTTCGCCTACTCAGACTGCCATCAGGAGCGATCTGAGCCTGACTATAGCTGAGGTTAGTTCAAGAAAACTGTACTTCCTGCTTGGCTAATTGCTTGATCCCAAGCTATCTTTGAGAACCCAATTCCAAGATTTTGAATTGGAAGAACAATTTTTAATTCTAGCTGTACTTAATAGTGTTCTCAGGTTTTCTAAATTTCAAGAGTGCTGGAGGTGTATACTCCCACATGTTAAACTTCTTTGCTTGTTTCTCTAAACCCATCATGTTATGGACTGATGAAGTTGACCAAACTCAGAATTGAGAATTTTTGGCCTTCGGTGAGCAATTCGCGAACGAAATTAGGGGGGTAGCAGAAGAACATGGTGATGGAGCAATGTGGAGGGAACAGCGGAGACTTTTCGTTGGATTAGATATTCTTAGCTTTGGTAGCGCAAAATAACATTGGGGAACATTTAGCGACCAACTCATGCTGATTGCTGCCTTATCAACCTTAAAACCTGCTTCAAGTGTTTTTCCAACGACTTGGGCGGATACCAAAATACGGCCAAAAATATCATTAGAGTTTTCTAAGAAGGGGCTCAAGCTCCTATTTCATATGAATCTGAAATGAATGCACTTTGTCTTCAACTGTTCCTCTCATTTCTCTACGTGCCTTCTTGCAGATTTATTGGACAGGGGCAAGAAAGGGACTGTTTCCTGGCTGTATTATAGTGGAACCTATCATATTTCTTACCGACCTTTCCATTTTATCTTCTGTATATAAGAAATTAAGAATACAGATAAGATTTATGGCAAATGGGTTCTGCTAGCTTAAATGGTATGATATTCCGTGCTTAGTATAAGTCCCTATGGTTCAGTGAAAAATGAGCACATATATGCACCAGTTTAACTATGGCTTGGGGTTGTTCAGCCTGCTTCCGTTTCCCATTCATTCTAAAGAATCCTCAACACCCCAATACTCGGTTCTTCTGACCAACATCTGAATATGATTATGTGTCACGATATGTAATGTGACCTTATGTTGCCCCCTCTGCTGCTCAATCGTTTTTCCTTTTCGGGCCCCAAGTGATAAAAATCTTCGTATGTAGCCGTCTCGCAAGTTCTTGAAACTTTGAGTTTCCCAATTCCACCAAGATTGTGATGGACCACCATTTATCTACCTCCTTCCGTTTGACTGTGTTATGGTTCAAATTTTAACTGCTAGCTAAGGCGTGCAATTGGCTGCACTACATCCCATTGACCTCACTGTCTTATTCCACTTCAGCTTCATAATAACTGCTTCCTCTTCTTCCTCCTAACTTTCAGGCACTACTATTTGGTTCTCTACTCATGTCTGGGGCTGTACCTTTCATCACAAAAGCACGACTTACCTCATTTTAGTAATTTCTAGTGTTTCTGATTGGGGGTTCCCTGTTGATTGGGAGTTGATGGAGCTCAATCCAGACAGTAGGATGCTTTTGTTGCTTTGAGATGGATAGGGTGATAGGGTCCCAATATGGATTTGGGGCATTAGGGTTGCCACATTTTGGTCTTTCAAGCGTACTTGCTTCAGAACAACGCAACATGCTTGTGAGTAGCATGCCTTTTGCTTTTCTCTGTGTATGAGAACAGAAAAACTGAATAACAAAAGAGTAAAACAGACCTGTTCTGTTTGCAGTTCCCAACAGACCAAGGAACAGAAATACATGTCTATCCTTCCTTTCAATGCTAAGTTCTAAAGTTTCCCTTACTCCCCTAGGTCCACAATTTAAAACACAACGGTCTATCCCAGTTGAATTGGGGTTCAACTGTAACACATGAATCTCAAATGATCAACTATAATGACCAACTATAAAGTCCATCAGTTTATTTATTTGCAAATCAAAAAACAGAAAACTGATGAAACTGCAGATCATAACTGTTCAATTGAACTCTTTCTGGCTATTTCTGTGTAGTATTCATTGTTTGGCTCCATATTGACGTTTGGCGCTATGATTGGTGCAATCACCAGTGGGCCCATAGCTGATTTCGTCGGTCGCAAGGGGGTAAGTTTCAGGGCTTTCAATGTCTTTTTATCAACCAGGGCTTCTCTTTATACAATCCAAATATGTTTGATGTGAAATGTAAACAGGCAATGAGAGTTTCAAGTGGTTTCTGTGCAGTAGGGTGGCTAGCCATTTTTTTCGCCAAGGTGTATAGTACTGTACTCTTGTTCCTTCCAGCTTCTAGTTTAAATTCAACTTGCTAGCAAAATGACATGATATTTTACCTTATAATTACAACAGGGTCCTCTGCCTCTTGACATCGGAAGGCTAGCAACGGGCTACGGAATGGGAGTCTTTTCCTATGTGGTACAACATACCTTCTGTCCTACAATTTACTTTACGATACCTTAAGATTCAAACATGAACCTAATAAGACCAACAAAAATGTTTTAGGTTCCTGTATTTATAGCTGAGATCGCACCTAAGAATTTGCGAGGAGCATTAACAACCACAAATCAGGTAGGGAATCCAAGAAACCTCCATATACATTATTAGCATGGTTTTATTTACATTTGACAATACAGAATTATGCACAAAAATAATCTATTTCTACAGCTTATGATTGTCTCTGGAATCGGTGTTGCCTTTGTAGTGGGGACAGTAGTAACGTGGAGGGTTTTAGCACTAACAGGTGAATGTTCACACTTAGCATGATTACAGATGCTGTTACCACTAACCGTTACTGACTTATAAGTTGACGTGTTGCAGGATTAATTCCATGTGCTGTTCTTTTTGTGGGTCTCTTCTTTATACCAGAGTCTCCTCGATGGCTGGTAAGAATACAAGGCAAATAAAAATATCTGACATGTCATGATGCCAATATTAGAAAGTTGAAACCAAGGCATTATACAAATGGTTTTCACACTTTTTTTAGGCAAAGACGGGAAATTCAAAAGGGTTTGATGATGCACTGAGGAAACTTCGGGGGAAAGATGCTGATATATCTGCGGAGGCAGCTGAAATCCAGGTTCATACTTACACTGATGACCTACCATAGTCACCGAAAATTTATATAAGATGAAGAGGGTAACGCTGGGGGATTATGCAATTGGTGACAGGATTACATAGAAATGCTTGAAAGGCTCCCAAAAGCCAACATGCTCGATTTGTTTCAAAGAAGATACTTACGCTCTGTCACTGTAAATTTCTTCTTGCCAAACCTTTAGATGTTTAAATTACCACATTTGAAAATATCTACACTAATTTCCCTTACTAATCTAACTTTTTATCTTCTTGTATGGACCAGATAGCAGTTGGGCTGATGGTCGCTCAGCAATTTGGGGGAATCAATGGAGTCATGTTCTATACCAGCAGTATTTTTGAGACAGCAGGTACATACGCTTGAGTTCGGCTTGTTCAGAGCTCAATTTGACTTGAGGTAATAAAGTAACGAGGAGAGCTTGAACTAACAATGAGAGCTTGAACATTAACAAGCCAGCTCGACCCTATTTGAATGTGCCTTCACTATTACAAAATGTACCAAAATTCTATGTATTTTAATCAGTTTTTACTACTATTCTACTACAAGTATTCTCATGTATTCCTAGAGTTAAAGTTGACTTGTGATGTTATGAGCCAAGCTTGAACCTTGGTCTCTCAACTTCAGCCAAGTTCGAGCCTGAAATTTTAAAGCTTAACTTAGCGTGGCTTGTTTAAAGAAGGATGGACAGAGTGAAATTCCCTTAGAAACCTATGGGAAGTCCTCATAATTTTTTTATTTTTTTTTTATAGGAAGTCCTCATAATTTGATTGCTCTTCAAGTTAACCTTTTTGACAGAAACTGGATGTTAAAAATTTGATTCTCAGATTAGATTTATAGTACTAAGGTTATTCTATGATTTTCCAGGAGTTCCTTCCGACACTGGAACTATAATCTTTGCTATTCTTCAGGTTAAAAGCCCTTAACTTCTACAATCCCTTCAAAATGCAAAAGACTTCCTTTTACAAGTTATTATTTAAAATGGTGCTTCCATCTTTATTTTATTTCATGTAACAGGTGGTGATTACTGCAGTAGGAACGCTGTTTATCGATAGAGCTGGAAGAAAACCCCTTTTACTGGTAAAATCCTAGAAAATTTCATCACTTAGAATTGCCGTCTATTTTGCCTTGACTGATACTATGAGACTGACTCTCGTCACTTTGTAGGTTGCAGCTTCAGGACTGGTTCTTGGTAGTCTACTAGCTGCACTTTCATTTTATTTTAAGGTTATTACTAAAACTGTTTGTACCCCATATATCCACCACTCATCTCTTTTTCTATAATGAAATATGTTTTAACATCTTCTGTCCTTTTTTTAAGACTTATCAAATAGCAGCCAGTGCAGCTCCAGCGCTTGCTGTGACCGGCATACTGGTAATATAATTTAGCTGACAAACCCAAGTTAGCTAACAATTTACATTTCTGAACTGTAATCGTGATGTCTTCATGTGATCTCTAACTGATATAGCATCTCAACATTAGGTGTATATAACAGGCTTCTCATCAGGAATGGGAGCAGTTCCATGGGTTATAATGTCTGAGGTACTAAAAGTTATCAAATTTAAAATTCCATCAAGTAATGCTATGAGTTCATCTATCCGATAATTGTCTTTTCTTGCAGATATTCCCTATAAACGTTAAAGGTGTTGCTGGAAGCCTTGCAACACTAGTGAACTGGTTTGGTGCCTGGGCGGTTTCTTACACTTTCAATTTTCTCATGAGCTGGAGTTCTTATGGTAAGTGTATGTAACATTTATAATTGATGCGCCAATGTTTTAAAGTAGAATGATTTAATATGCCCCAAATGAAAAATGACCGGACGAGTAAAAAACAACAGATAAAACGCAGAAAAGGAAAGAATCCAGTGAAAAATTGTCAGAACTCCTTTTATAACACACAATAGGATGGTGGTTGAATCATAAGAGCGTTAACTTACTCCTGTTAATGTGGTTTTCAGGCACTTTCCTTCTCTATGCCGGAGTAAACATAGTTGCTATCTTGTTCATTATCAAGGTGGTACCTGAAACAAAAGGTCGAACTTTGGAGCAAATACAAGCAGACATTAATGCGTAGTGTAATCGCAAGGTGCTGATCCACATCCATCAGCAGCCTAGTCTTTTTCTCATTCTCTTTTTTCTCCGGGAATGATTCCAGCGTAGAAGTTGATGGTGCAAATCCTCTGCCATTAACATCAGAAAGCGATATGAGCATCTATCATAAATCATTCATCAGTTGTATCATCCAGCAACAATATCTGAATTAATAAACATTGAATTCCTGGAAGAAGGTGCAAGCTTTATAATAATTCTTCAGAAAACATGTTATTGTTGATATCCTTTCATTTTCGAAAGGACTGTAGCAGAGTTGTGCAGTGCAAATACACGTCATAAACCTCAAAATAATTGTCATACCGAAACCATCTATAGTATAAGATCAAGTGGTCTTTTACTATTTATTTAACTATTCACCGATAGGACAACACCAACAGTGAATTAAATTCACTCATGTTGGCTTCTTTGTTTCCTTTTATTTATTTTGCTTTTTCTTCTTTTGCTGGGTATCTCAACTTTATTATTATTATTTTTTACATTTTCCAAATAGTATTAATTATTATTCACTTACATGCTCCGTGTCCTCGAATACGGGCATACACTAGTTTATTTACATTAACAAATTACAAAAATAACTAGTTTGAACCACACTTAGGAGTGTCAATGAAATCGAGGCGACTCGCAAGCTCACAAGTTGACACGAGTTGGACTCGATTTGACTTCGAAAAAATTCAACTTCGATCCCAGCAGCTCGAATTCGAGTTCGTTATCGATCTATTTATTTCTGTTATCAATCTTACGAGTCAACTCGTAAATTGACCTAAATATATATTATCATATATATTTTTTAAATATAAAATTATATTTAAGCCCCAATTTCTCACACCTACCATGAACAATCAATATGTCAATGTCCTTCCATCCCTCGACTCGAGCTTGGCCTAGGTCTTGGTTTTGGGTTTGAATTTTACAAGATTAACTTCGAGTTATCGAGCCGTTCGAGTTCGAATTTGAAATATTCGAACTTAAATTCGAGATAAAAAAAAAAATTATTGAGCCGAGTTCAAGTTTAAATTAGTATGTTTTTCGAGTTAGAGTTAACCTTTCGAATTATCGAATCGAGTTTATACCCAAAAGAAAAAAAAAAAAATTCGATCGGCACCCCTAACCATATGGTGTCAAGCTACAAAAGTTTAGGGTGCGTTTGGAGGTGGAGTTTTTTTTTTATATGTTTTGTGTTTGTTTGTATTTTGTGTTTGTTTTGGTTTTGTAGGAATTTTACAATTTTGCCCTTTAAATTTTAAAAAATTACATGATAGTAATGGAGAGAGAAAGAGAGAGAGGGTGATAGTTGTGATTTGATGTGATGTTTGATAGGATATAAAGGTGATAGAGGTATATAAAAATAGTAGGGAGAGAGAAAACTTGTATTTTTGATTTGTTTTTCAAACATTACGGGTGAACGCACCCTCAGTTTGAGACATGAACATTAGTAGAAGCGAGTTGCATGGAATCTTTGTCTAGCACATGTGCCTTCATATTTTGTTTGAGGCATCTATTCCTGCATTAGATCTGCATCATAAACAATATTCATAACAACAACAACAATAATAATAAAAAGGAAAAAAAAAAAAAGACAGAGGATCAACAAATTTGAAAACTGTGATTGGTTTAAGATGTCAGTCTCAAACCAGCAAGGTTGGCCTCCCTGGCCAAGCTTGCCCCCATTCTGTGATGTCTGCATAAGTTCAGATCCAATGTCTATTTTTAATGGTTTTCTTGTTTGTATTAATACAAAGTAGACTAAGTAGTAGTAGTAGTAGTTTGTTAAGAAATAAGAACATGTGCTGCAAATGCATTAGTGGGCAATTTAGAAGTTACAAAAATGAGTCAGCACATCTACGGCATCTCCAGCTACAGCCCAATTGACAACTTGATATTTTTAATTGAGAAGAGATCGCGGCAAAATCAAAGCCTCCAAATTTCTGGGGACCACATTCATCAATCTTTATAACCAATGGCCCCTATCAAAACATTGTACCTCAACTCAAATCATAAAATCGGAATTTTTTATTCAAATATTGTCATATTTTTTATTACATATCTTTTAAAAACAACACATATTTTAAATTTTAAAATTTTAGATCATCTTTTAAATAATTGAGATGATGTTTTAAAAATATAAAACAAAAAAATAAAACACCAGAATATCCAAACTCCAAATCATCTCACCTTTTCCGGGTAATTTGCACCACCCCCTCGTGGTTTGGCCAAATTTGATTGCCCCCCTCAGGTTCGGCCTTTATACGGAGCCTACCCTTTTTTGAACAAAAAGTCATTTTTACCCTCAAATAATC
>JAOWAN010000049.1:2108794-2119029 GCA_028566635.1 Lobelia cardinalis
TTGTTTGGCTGTAATCTCCTTTTGATTTTTTAGATTTTTTTGAGCTTTGTATCAAAGTAAAGTGCAAAGTGATGATTGTTGTATAGTGTGTTTGGTTTTTAGTTTTGAAAGCGGTTTCTGTAAATCTGTTTGGGGTCTTTGTTTTTTTTTTTCTTTGAACTGATTATACTGATTTGTTAAAGTTGGTAAACGCCGAAGGTTGTTGAGGGTAGGGAGAGATGCTTTGAAATTTGTGCAGTGGGTTTATGTGCAGGTGTGTTCTGTGTGTGCAGGTGTGTTCAGCAAGTGTCCTTGCCCTTGGATCTTAGTAAAATAAACGGTTAAGATTTCAGCAGAATTTACTGTTCTGGATGTCAATTCCATGAACAATAAATTCTGCTCTAAATTATAGTATAGATATATATATAGAAAATAGATCCGAAAAAAAAATCCATTTAACGACTGTTGAGATTTTTTTTCTCAGTTTCTCCAAATCAAATTTCAAAATTATTCTCTCTTTTCCATTCATGCACATTTTGCCTCTTTAAATTCAATTCTTAAACTTTTATTTAAAATAAAATCAATTTTTAGTAGTATTCTACTATCGCTTTTTATTATTATTTATTTTATTTCCTTTTTTCTATTAATATATGAGAATTTGAGTATTCTTTTAAATTTTTTTATCAATTTATTTTTCTAGAAGAATGTTTTAACAAAACTCATTTTTTTTTAAAAAATTTGGTTGTAGAATCATATAAATAATAATTAAATTGATACATTAGGGGTTTGTATTATTTATTTTACTTTTATAATATAGTAAGTTACAATTTGAGGACATAAATTTAACTTTCGCCCGGCCGCCAAAAACCTTAGAACGGCCCTTTGTGCTAACAATTTGCAAACCTTAAAGACAAATGATTCGTTGACCTCTATGGTCAAACGGAATGATCCTGTAAAATTTTAACGAAGAGGGCTGGGGAAAAGTTTAGCTCCAATTTACAGATTTATGGAATAATCTGATTCAGATTTTAAAATTATAAGCTGATTGCTTATCACATGGTGCCAAACTTTGAACTTAAAAAAAAAAACCCTTCGCTTGTCTGCCATGTTTTAGATTTTCTTAATAGCACACTAAAGCAACTTTTGCGCAGAAAACTCCCACATCGAGAGCAAGTTAAACATATGAGCTCTATATATTACGGTTTACAAACACATATTGGCACGACCTTACTTGAACAGGATCTGTTCGATAGGATCGTACCTCTGCATCCTTAATTCCTAAGGAGACAGAAATTCAAGTCTGGTGGATGAACCAAGGCTGCTTGGCTAGAGCGTGATTAGAAATCATTGATGGTTCGTTGAGCCATCGGTGCAGTAGATGATCGTTCTTAGCTAGTGTTCACACTTGGCTTGGATGGTTGAGCAGTTGTCTAACAGACCTAAATACACCACCTTTTTGCCACTTGTTTGCTAAAAATATTTCAATTCTCTTTGCTTTTTCAGTTGCTTGTTTGTTGAGTGATCCCTGAGAAGAATCATTTCATGGATGCAAAAACACGGATCCAGACCGAAAATTATATGGAGTGCCTAGGCACTTCTAGTAAGGAGTGTCATAATGCACATAGAGGTTATATAAAATGTGCATAACATAATTTATGTGCATTGTATATTTATTATGTGCATTTTGTATAACTTTTATGTACATTATGGACACTTCTTACTAGGAGTGCCTAGGACGGCACCCTAACTCGGCACTTCTACAATTACTATAGCGAGTTGTCCAATCTGATACAGACCTAAATACACCACCTTTTTGCCACTTGTTTGCTAATAATATTTCAATTCTCTTAGCTTTTCCAGTTGCTTGCTTGTTGATTGATCTCTGACAAGAATTATCTTATGGATGCAAAAACATGAATCCAGACGGCACCCTAACTCGGCACTTCTACAATTACTATAGCAAGTTGTCCAATCAGCAATCCGACCGAGCCATAAGCTCCGATGGAATCAAATTCATCCACCAAGATTGTGGTGTCTGCCTGTACTGTACTCGCATGAAAGTTTAGAGCAAACAGGGCCGGGAAGGTACAGGATTTTGGCCCACCAAATTAATATTCAAAAAGACTCTTTGAAGCAAAAAATAGACAGCAGTAGTAATGCAAAATAGACAAACCGTCGACAGCAGGGTTCGAACCTGCGCGGGCGAAGCCCAATAGATTTCAAGTCTATCTCCTTAACCACTCGGACATATCGACGACCATGTCATTATATTTAAAGCGTTGTATTTATCTTTGAAAAAAAAAAGCTTGGTGCAAGACTTTGAATGTATAGTACTAGTATATGTTTGTATCCGTGCCGAGGACACGGTGTTGAAGAGGGGGGGGAGGAGGAGGGTTTGTTGTCAACAATCGAAGTGAGGGGGATTCTTAGAAGGACCAAAAAAATTAGTGACAATGAGAGTTGTACTTTTTACTGTTCAAAAAGTCATTCAAGAAATAGTTGAATAAACAATGAAACTACTTGTAATATAGATAAAAAGGTTTATGATGCGACACTTAAGATGTTTCGCACCATGAGCCATTGGATTAAATCAATCTTAATCATTGATATCCTATTACTATTATACTGCGGAGATTAAGCGTTGGTGATCATCGTTGTTCTAGCTTCTAAGGTTCATCTGAAATGCTGCTTAATTTTCATAACTTGGATAACCAAGCTAGAACACGATCTCCCTGTGAAGCAAAGTGACCGTCAATTTCTACTTTTTCCCGGGAATGGAATGGGGGGCTCTTCAAACGTGGTAGTGGCCTCCTTCTTCTTAAGCAGGACCTGTCCGGCGTACAAGACTTCATTATGGAATTTGAGAAGCTAAATTTCGTTAAGTGTATGCTGAAAAGAAAAGAACTGGAACATCAGTTACTGCATTTTTAGCCATTCCAGTTTCACCGATCCACCAAATGGTCAGCGTTGTTATAAAGCTATAAAAAGAACATCAACCCATTCAAAGGGCAAAACTAGTTCAGTATAACGAAAACTTTGAGACAAATTTAGGGGAGGAAACAGGAGGAATTCCATTCAAATGTTGTAAACTGTGTACACAATCAACTTCACTGACTCAACTCCACCACTTTACTACTACTATACCTATTCTCATTCTGCTCTCTCATTTTCTTTCTTTTTTGTTCTTTCCTACTGTCTGTGTTTCTTTCCTTTCGACTATGATCTAAGACCATGCAAAACTCCTAATTTCGAAGGATGTTGTAATTTCATATCCTTCAAAAAATGTGAAAATCAAGACATGTAATTCTGACAAACTACCCACCCTGCTCCCCTTTCATCCTTCCATGTCAAAGCTAAGAATTATCTAGCAAAACGAGCCTGAATCCTCCACTGAATTTGAGCTCTGCAAGAAGGACAGTCCTTGATCCCTTGCTTCTCATGAAGCGCATTACAATTCCCACAAAGAACCTGATGTGCACAAGGAAGAAAAACCACCGACATCTCCTCTGTCAAACACATCACACACTCATGATCCTGCTTCACCCCTCCAGGCACAAAGTTGCCACGGAGAAATGCCAAACTCTTGGTCATTTTAGAAGGCTGGTACCCCTGCAATTGCAAGCTGGAACCCCTCCTTAGGGCTGCTATTTTCTTAGCTTCACCCTCTAATTTCAGCTCAGATATCTCTTTCTCTAACTTCTGCATTTCCATTTTACTCTTCTGCAACTCTTTCTCCGCCTGTTGCTCAAGCCTGTTCTCGTCAACCTTCATCAAAGCTTCTAGTCTTTCTCTCTCCTTTCTTATGGCCTCCGCTTGTGCCAGATATTTAGCTGTCTCCTTTTCCTCATATGCTCGTTGAGCCTGAAAAAAATTTGTATGTTCACGGATTTTTTTGAAAAATATACAATAATGGCAAACGAAAATTTATCATTTGTTTTTGCACGAAAACACAATTAGTCTATCATTACTGGAATAAAAGACTGAACTATGTAATAAGAAATTAATCCTTTGCTTTCTGATTATTAACCTGCAATAAAATATATGCATCAAAAGGTAACTTCATGGAAACAAACTGACCCTTAATTCAAAATTTATATGATTGTGAACATGAAGCAGCCAACAACTTCAGACGAAAAATATACAGACAGAAAAAGGGGGAATTATAATCAATGATTGCCTCTCTCTTTTGAATAATTTCCCCTGTATTCTGAAAATGCTTAGATGGATGGGCGGTAAAACTAGAAAAGATAGGATTCGTAATAGGAGAAGCGGTAAAAGTAGCTTCTATAGTAGAGAAAACGAGAGCGAACCACCTAAGGTGGTTTGGTCATGTACAACTAGGCCCCTTAGTGCTCCAGTTACAAAGTGTGATGATATTAGTCTTAACCAAGCTACGAGTAGGGGTAGGGCCAAAGTAACATGAACATCGGCAAAATACATGAGACTTGACATTGAATCATGTGAAATGGTGGAAAATGATTCATGTAGCCAACCTCAAGTGATTTAGATTAATGCTTTGTTGTTGTATTGCAAAATGCATTTGAGATTTTAATGACACCAGATAGACTACTAAACAATAAAACCTTAAAGAAACTTCATTAAAATGGTAATACTAATAACAGATCAGAAATTGCTCGAATAAACTGAGAAATGATTCCATAGAATAGAGAATACTTATTCCGAGAATTAATCGAGCAACTGAAAATCTTACCTCGATTTGGTTGATGACAACTTTTGCCTTCCCTATGTCTTGTTGGGATTCAGCATTCTTGCTTTTCAATGCTGCAAGTTCTTCCTGCAGCGCAGATTTCTGGGGCCCCCACAGTTGAGACCTCTTCAGAGTCTCCTGTTCTTTTAGCATAGCTTCCTCCAGCTTTGCAGCTTCTTTTACAGCCTTCTCTCTAGCAGCCTCCATCTCCCTTTTCAAAATAGAATTCTCCACCTCAAGCCTTCGCATAGTTGAATTAGCCATCTCTATTTGACCTGAAGCTGTAGTCAGAGCATGTTCCATCTCAGACATCCTCTTCATGGTATTCTCTTCCAAAATTTGTTTTTCCTTTCTGAAATTCTCCGCTTCTTCCTTTTCTTGCCTCAACGTTTTAAGCTCAGTTTGGTCCTTGCTAAGCCTCCGAGCCGCCTGCATAACCTTCTCATTGGCCCAATCATACCAACTTTTAACCTCTTTCTGTAGAGCTTGCAGTCGAGGTACTGCCACCAGTATTATCTCATCCTTCTCATCTTGTGCAACATACTTACCCTGAACCGCATCATATTGGATTCCAGCATAGTAATCAGTTTTAGGTGGGGCCGGAGTGTCGATTTGGGACTTTTGAGCAGGCTTCGGTATTTCAGAGGGAACCGACGTAGGGGTTTTAGAATTAGATGCAGGTAATGGCACTGAAGAATTGTTCGAAGTTTCACCATCAGATGGAGGTTGTAGTTTCTTGTCTGAGACCAGACCCCCCCAGGCTGTGAGTTTCGCTTTGAATGCCCCCTTGGATGTACGTCCCTTGTAATTTTTCTCAAAATGAAATGTCTTCTGTCGAAGCAATTCTCTCTTGGAATTAGGTAAGCTTCCCTTTCTACCAGCCCCTTCCATCATAGTTGATTGTATCGCAGTCTGTACGCGCTCAGCAGCAGGTCCCACAAATCTCCCCTTTTCTTTCTGGCCCATTTGCAGTTCATACCCTACTTGAGCATTATGGTTAGATAAATCAGTTTCAGACTTCATACTTTCAGAATTAGCAATTGAGGGTTTAGATAAATTTGGTTGATTAGGGTTTGAAGCAGCTGTTTCAGACTCTTGAGGCTCAGATTTTACTTGGATTGATGTAGAATCAGATGAGCTTTCCCCTTGAACATCTTCATCGGCTAAAAATTTCTTCAGGTCCCCTTTCACTGCACACGCGAGTGACACATTCATGTCAGAAATCAACAGGCGCCACATAGCGTCAGCAACAGATAGAGAGGGTTTAACTTCCCTAAGCACAGAAACCATCTCCAACATCGTATATTTCACCAATTTTTCAAAATCAGCAAACATATGAACTGTTTTAGTATCACATTCTTTCTCTCTCTTCAAATAATCTAAAGCCCCATCCACAATATTCGACACAATGTCTTTACTACCAAAGTAAGGCCCACTCCTCAACACAACCCATTCAGCAACCTCCTCACTATACCCACATTCAGCAATCTTCTTGATTGCATCACGATAGCTTGTAGACAAGCTGTTCGATAAAAGTACCTCAAGCTCAGGGATTATAGGATCATCCCAATCAGCAGGCATAGACCCCCACAATTCCTCTTTAGGCTTCCCCATGATTGTCTCCAATGACTCGAGGTGACTCAGGGCACGCTGAAATTTTTCTTCCCACACTTCATATCTAGGTAATTCAGTTGAAGACAATGAGGAATCAACAGCGGGAGGATCTCGAGACATTGCAGATAAGTACTTTCTCTTGTTCCTATTCCCTTTTTCTGGGGGCGAAGAAGGAGATGACCGTTCTTTGTTACCATTGCCATCACCGGTATCTATCATGCTTGCCAATTCTGACGCTTGATTGCTACCATTGCCACCACAGGTATTTGACATGCTTGACAATTCGAGTCGGATGGCAACTTCTTCTGCAATTTCTCTAGCCCACGGATATTGATCTATAAGGCCCAATACAAATCAAAATTAAATTTGGACAAATCAAGGGAATATAAGAGCAGCAACAAAAACAACAAGCCAGCAACCCATCTGTCAATTACACACTCATAGTTTTTCAGTAAAGAAAAGGAGCACACCTAAGTTTCTCACAGATAGTAAGCTATGACCATGAAGAGTATCCTGCACCAAAAACAATCAACTAAACCATAAAAAGAGCTTTCCCCAACAATCCATAATCAGAGTTTATCATATCTAATTGCATATCCACCAAACCGAAAACAAATAACTAAAACTGGTACCAAAAATACTCGAGTAAACAAAAACCCACCCCCCCAAAAATCCACAACCCACCGAATTGGTACCAAAAAGCAATCGAGAAAGTGAAAACCCAATAAGCAGCTATGATAAATGCACAGTTTTTATCAGAAAAATCACCAAGATAACAAGCCCAAAATATAACTCAAAAAGCAAAAAGACAAGAATTGCAAAGAGAAATTTCACACTCAGTTTTCTTGGTGATTCTTCGGATAAAAACTGTGCATGAAGAGTATCCTGCACCAAAAACAATCAACTAATCCATAAAAAGAGCTTTCCCCAACAATCCATAGTCAGATTTTTATCATATCTAATTGCAAATACACCAGACTGGGAAAAAAAAAAAAACTAAAACTAGTACCAAAAATACTCTGAGTAAACAAAACCCACCCCCAAAAATCCACAACCCACAGAATGGGTACCAAAAGTAATCAAGAAAGTGAAAACCCAATTAGCAGATATGATAAATGCACAGTTTTTATCAGAAATCAACAAGAAAAAAACCCCAAAATATAACTCAAAAAGCAAAAGGACAAAAATTGCAAAGAGAAATTACACACTCATAGTTTTCTTGGTGATTTTTCTGATAAAAACTGTGCATGAAGAGTATCCAGCACCAAAAGCAATCAATTAAGCCATAAAAAGAGCTTTCCCCAACAATCCCTAAACAGATTTTGATCGTATCTAATTGCATATCCACCAGACTGGAAAAAGTAAACTAAAACTGGTACCAAAGATACTCCGGAAAACAAAAACCCACCCCCCAAACATCCACAACCCACAGAATTGGTACCAAAAGTAATCAAGAAAGTGAAAAACCAAATAAGCAGATATGATAAATGCACAGGTTTTATCAGAAAAATCACCAAGAAAACAAGCCCAAAATATAACTCAACAAGCAAAAAGACAAAATTTGCAAAGAGAAATAAGTTGGAACAAACTAGCAAGCTGATAAAGTTAATCCTATAGGGATGAAAGAAAGGCTTACAAACTCTGTGGATGACAAAGAATCACGAAATGCTTAGCCCCTCCATTGTTGTCTATTGCTCAGTCGCTCGTTGCTTGCTTCAACAGTGTGGATTTTGGAATCATTATATAGGGGGAGGCACTGACCCTCCTCATGGTTAAGTTAACCATGGTTAGCAAAACCCCACAATCTGACAGGATTCACTAAACCCTATTTGGGAAATTTAGCAATCTAATCCCCCTAATAAAAATACTCCCTCCGTTCCAAAATACTAGTCCTTTTAGGAGTTAAAATTTATTTCAAAATAGTTGTTCTTTTAGGCTTTCTAGGAAATTTTTACACCTACTTTTCAAAATTACCCTCCTACTTTTTCAACTACCAATAATTATTAATTACACTCTATCTCTTTTCTCATTAATAAAGAGAAAGTACTTAATGAGAGTAAATTTGTTAATATAAATTATTTTTTAATATATGTACATAAGTCTAAAAGGACAAATATTATGGAATGGAGGAAGTTAATCATAATCCCCAATTTCTTTTGTCTACAATTAGTTGCGGTGTGAATTTTGTGCTAACCAATGACCATGTGACATGTTTTGGGGGTGAAGGACTGTTTGGTCCTTGTTCTTGACTTTGGAGTATGTGTTTTGGAACTTTGATTGGTTATGCAAAGTGTAGATGATTTTCACCAACACACCAACTTACATTAACTTCAACAACATTTATATATTTTCTAAATTTTGTTTTATTTGTCCATAATCGTAATATATTGCGAGTTAAAAATATTATTTTCAGGATAACTAAAACAAAACGAAAGAAATAATGTCAAAAAAAAAATCCTTAAGTCACCCGCTTACCTTATTCACCAATATTAATTAAGTTACCATAACGTAAAAGAAAATTAATATTTTTATACTTCAAAATAAGTATTTTGTTTAAATTGATACATAATTTTAGAAAATAATTATTTAATAAATATGTTATCAAAAAAAAGTTGGATAGTAAGTTCAAAACTATTTATTCTAAAAAACTTTGCATTATAGATCTCATCAGAAGAAAAATTGTAAAATAGACACTTTTTGAGACCCTGAGAAAGCGAATGATTTTCAAAATAATAAAACTCATTTCAAAATACATGTCAAAAGTTACTCGTAAACTGAAAATCAACACTATCAACTGTATGTATATTTTCGTAGATATCAAACTTTCTCCAAATAAATGATACGTTATGATTATTATTATTTTTTGATATTATAACATTTAATCAATATTGATGAAGTTAATGTAAGTTGGTGTCGCACATTTTGAATCAAAAATTCACACACCCCATCAAATTCCAGGCACAACAAAAATAAGGGATAGTGATGAATTTATTAGACCAATTTGATTGGTAAATCTTCCAAATTGGGCTTAGTGAGTCCTATGTCAAGATTACGGAATTTGCTAACCATGGTTACTGACCTATTTTCTTTGTCTCAGTTATTCTATAATTAATTGGTAGTAAAAGAAAGCTAACTTCTATTGTTCTAATTAATTTAATACTTTATTCATTTCGAAATGAGTATTAAATTTTATTCGTTAAAAATACAAATTAACGAACAAAATTTAATACATTTCGAAATGAAAGGAGTATTAAAATTGTTAGTCACGAACAAAGATTAAAGAATAAAATTTGATACTTATTTTGAAATAAATTGAGTAAAAAATTAAATATGATACAAGTTAGTAGCTTTTAGTAACAATTGTATGAAAACTTTTACAAATATTAAATAGGGGGTTTAAGTTCAACCATCGAAACAATCAAACCATTGAATCATGCAAATGGTTTGATTTTGTTCAAAGGTGGTTCGTGATTTTAAATTTTGGAATCATGTGATTTGGTTCGGTTTATGATTTTATTCATAAAATTAAATTAAAAGTTCAACCATCGAAACAATCAAACCATTGAATCATGCAAATGGTTTGATTTTGTTCAAAGGTGGTTCGTGATTTTAAATTTTGGAATCATGTGATTTGGTTCGGTTCATGGTTTTATTCATAAAATTAAATTAAAAGTTCAACCATCAAAACAATCAAACCATTGAATCATGCAAATGGTTTGATTTTGTTCAAAGGTGGTTCGTGACGATTTTAAATTTTGGAATCATGTGATTGGGTTCGATTCTTGGTTTTATTCGTAAAAATTAAATTAAACTGAACTAAATTGAATTGAATCATATAGCTATTATTATTTTTATTAGGGTTTATCGCGTTTTAGGCCCCAATGTTTACCTGTTTTCGCAATTTAGGCCCCCACGTTCAAAAGTTCGCAATTTG
>JAOWAN010000049.1:2135375-2146833 GCA_028566635.1 Lobelia cardinalis
ATGTTGTATCTTAGTATATTTTTGTTGTATCTTATTTGATTTTCTTAAAAAATTTGTTGTGTTGGATCTTTATTTTAAAAAATACTGACATTTAACTAACATAAAACAAAAATGTAGTAAGATACAACTGGTTCGTACGGTTTGTACGAAAAAGTGGTTTATAGCGGAATAAGCCCCTATATATGACATAGTACAAATTTTGATTACTAAGTTCTCATGAGCTGAGCCAAGCACACTTATACCATGAGCCTAAAATCATATTAGAGCTTTGATTTAAACCCAGGACGAGTTGGACTGAGTCAAGCTTTATATCTGCTGAGCTTGGACAGGCTCCATTTAGCAAACAGCCCAGTTAGTATGTTTCCATGTGCAGTGTGAACCGAGACTACTGTGCAACAAGCTTTCTGCTTTAACAATTGATTCTGTCCATCTTGATATAGCTTCTCGAAATTTTCAATAACCGCAAAATTATAATTATATACCCATTACTCCCAGCAGCCAGATTAGGCAGTGGGAACTGGAAACATGCAAATCTTGCTTATTTTGCGATATGCAACAAGAGCAAATTTCCCAAACTAATTCCAAAAGTCATAAGTTCTTCGCTCATAAGTAATCAAGTATGTAGAACCACATCCAGTAATTAAAACCCTTGCTTTCAATAATAAATTTATGAACTACAAGGGTGACTCAGATCATGGCTATCTACTTCAGCATAGGATTCTTGCTTTGATCTGATGTCCAATGACTTGCTGCAGACAACTTTTACTAACTTAAATGAATTCATCAAATAGCAGGGCGAATGAGGGTTACCTGTCACAAGAAGGAAGGTTCTCGAAAGGGATTCGCATTCTTAAGTCAGAGCACTGAAGTCGGATAAAGCGACCCACTGCTAGCACGAAGGTTATGTAGATACCCCAGATACTGAATTTGCTAAGAGTCTCACCAAGAAATCCTTCTGACAAGGATTTCAAAAGATTGTTGGTTAAATCAACTATAAGGAAACTTGTATAAGCATTATACCAACTTGAATAAAAAAATCTTCATTGCAGACTTACGAGGTGTTTCCTCCGAAACGATGATAGCCATTGGCCCTGTCAAATCTCCACATTTACTTGAATTCAACAAACTAACATAATAGAAGGACCACCACTTGGCACTACCATGATTGAGAACAAGATCTGCACTGACACTTACCTGTAATATAACGATAGTTGAGTATATAATTTTCACTTACCAAATTTATTCAGAGAGAGAGAGAGTGCATGCATCAAACAAGCTCGATTGAAGGCAATTTACAAGGACTTCCAAGACAATTATTTGAAAGTAATTATTACAGTAAATGTTTAATTACGGAAAATGTACAAACACGAAAATGGTGAAGAATTAGTGCGTGTGTGTGTGCGTGTGTGTGTGTGTGTGTGTGTGTGAGAGAGAGAGAGAGAGAGAGAGAGAGAGAGAGAGAGAGAGAGAGAGAGAGAGAGAGACCTCCTGTTCAAAAGGTCTAACATCACCAGAACCAGTGACACGAAAAGATCTTGGGTAGGTGTTATTTATCCTAAAGCTGTTGCTCGAACCGTTCAAAACACTCTTGACTTCTGATGGTTCTGGAAGATCTGCATGATTGACAGGTCCTTCAAATCTCACAACCTCCTTGCCTTTCGGCCTGTCCCTTGTCAATACCCACGAAAATTTTATATCCATTGTGTTATCTAGAGATTCCATAAATCTTCTCAGAACCACATCAGGGACAAGCCACAATTCACTGGCATCGGCTTGGCAACATATCAATTGGATATCGTTCTCATTATACGAGGCGAGATTACCTTTGGGATCAAGATCAGCGGGATTATCGAGCTGATCCCAGGAGGTGATTTCGCAAAGAGTAGACTCATACAATGTCAACCTCCCACCCTTGGTCTTAATGTCAAGCTCTACACTAGCATCCTTGATGGGGTTTGCAATGTTCGTTGGGTTACCACTGCTGTAGATCTGAAGGGATAAAAAGATAAATGAAAATATATGGCATGAAAAAATCCACGTATTAGTGGCATGCTCAAAGTGTTCCACAGTTGCTGCATGGGAATTTCTGCATGAATCTAGACAATTTGTATATAAACTAGTCTAGCAGATACAGCATCTAGGGTGTATTTGAGAAGAGCGGGGCCAAATTCTTTGTGATCAAGCTCACACTCATGAAAAACATTCGAGCTCAAGTTTAGTCAAACTCAAGCTCAGTTGAGTATGAGCTGAGCACCTAAATCCATGTATGAACTCAATTTGCTTTTGTTAGTGAGTGGTTCAATGCATCCTAGTCAAATAGACTTTAATTCAAGCTTAGTTAAGCTGAGAGCAAGACAAATGTGGACAGCTCAGATTGCATAACATCAAGTGTAAAATACGTGTAAAATGTAATACTAATAAACTAAAAGTACAAATGCATGCATCGATATACATATAAAGGATCACATACTGAAATGCAACTATAATTAGAAAAATTGATCTACTCGATCCAAACCTGAACAAGCCACCCACGAGCGATGGTAGTCAAGCAAATGAGCTGAACTCAATCAAATTATTTACATCAACATACTTTTTAAGTTCAAACTAGAGAGTAGCAAAACAAGGCGAACTGAACCCAACTTGACCTTACTTGAGCAGAACTCGAACAGAATGATGGACAGCTCTAAAGCCTCTAACAGCACCATAACAGGAATCCTCTGAGTGAGTGTGTGTGTGTGTGTGTGTACATAATGTTTCCTTTGGCCCCCGGGAGGATATAGAGAAGTATGACCCGATGAAGACAGTAAATTTATTTCTTAAGTTACATACCAGCATAGGAGCCCAGATGACGCAGATTAATATGAAGAACAAACATATTCCACTGAGAAATTTAGTCATTTTTGTCTGCTTCTCTCCTTGTCTGTGATCGGCCCTATTCAGAACTGCATCACATTTGACCAGGTACAAACTTGCATTTATGTCCTCCAACTAGAAGGATAGCAAATATCAGTTCTAGAAACACAAGCGCATACTTGAGGAATCATTTGTTTGGAAATAAAATTAGGAACAGACTCGCATCGCAACTTTAACCATGCATTGCTTCATGTTTCTGACAAAAAAAAATTCTGATATGCTTGCCGAAATAGCATTTGTTTGCAGCACCACACACACAAAAACATAAGTTGATATTAAATCAACATGTTCATTTGCCCCGCAACTGAGTCAAAAGGGCCAATTACTGTTTCAATCACCGGATCAACCTATACAACACGAATCAGGAATCTAGAGAGTATGTGTCATTCATTATGCATAAGTATATGTTTATTTCAAAACACGATCCTTTCCATTAAGACATGATATGAATCCCATAAAGTACGTAAAGTCTTGAGCTGTCGGCCACCGATGAAAATTAACTGCTGCTTTGCTGAAACGTGGAAAGAATTATTAGAGAATAAAAACATTGATTGCAGCATTTTAGTCTTGAAGTCACCTCACTTCCTTTAAAGTTGTTATAGTCCTCCTAGGCGAAGTTTTAATACTGTTAGGCAAAGTTGTTACAATCCTTTAAAGTAATCATGTAAGTTCACTTCATCACACTTCCAATGTCTGCAACTAATACATCATACGTTATTGTTTCTGCTTTCTTTTTCTAAAGTCTTCAGTGTCTTTTATAGGCTATCCTGGCTTTATAATGTTCCATTACACTCTTTAATTTACAAGTACGACACACGATTATAATAAGACTGATCCCACGAATATTAATGCTAGACATGGACATATTGCCCAATATTATGCTTAGAATAACTCTAGTTAGATGGCATTGTTAACTCGAACCCAAAACACCTAAAAGAAGCCCCAAACTCCTTTGCAGATGGTTTACATGATTTGGCCTTATCTACGTGGTGGATAGACTAATTTCCTTAATTTTGCTTCCACTCTAGCAGGGGAAAAGAGGGCTGTGATGGGAGACAATCCAATAGAGCAGATTCAGTTTAGATCTGAATATACAAGAGAACAAGGAACCAACCTTCAGCCAGTCATACATTGTCAAGGATGTGGTGGTGCATGACCAATCGAGCACACATCGTAATTCATAAAGGAATGGCAGAGCACGATAGAGTCGGTAGCCGAAATAATCAACTCGAGAGACAGTGCTAGTCAGAAATTGCCTATACAAAGTGCTTTTATGTGGAACACCATACCGGATTTGCAGGGCTTGCAAGATCAGAGAAATTGCTTTCGTCAAAAATATAGCACGAAGTGCTAATCCTGCGGCATTTTCTTGTGAATGATCCATACTCCAAGCATACTGCGTGACGGAATACGTAAAAAGGATGAGGTTGAAGAGGTAGAATACCACTTTTCCCGTGGCGAATGAACATAAGTATATTATTCGATCAACCACAATTAGGAAGAAGATAACCTGCATAAGGAAGCAGTAAAGAGAGTGAAAAGCCCGTTAAATATTTCAGTGATAAAAAGTCAATGTAATTATCATCCAACATGCGCTGACATGACTAAGGTCAGGATCGTGACTGTGTATCATTTAGAAAGAAATGTTAATACCTGCGCACACATCAAAAAAAGCATATACAAGTTTCCACAGATTCCTAACAGTTGATTAGTTTATGTAGGGCCAACAAAGTTCTTGAAAACCTCAACAATCCCACTCGTGTGATCTGCTTCCCCAAGACCAATGTACATCAAACACATACTATCAATACTAAGGAAGCAAATGCAAGATGCCTAGCTCGAAACCAAGACCATTTGTGATGAGAGCTCTGATACCTTATTCAAAGTTCTGCACGTCCACACCTAAAACCAATTGGCAATTGGTTTGGCTCCAGAGTCGTACTTATCCAATGCAAAGGTTGTGTTTACCCGACGAGTCATTTATAGAGCCAGCAAGTATCCTAACATGTGACCTGGAAGAGGCTTGTAAATGGAAATGTCCTACTTCCGTAACACGGAGAAAGAACAGGCTTTGGATGTGTACTGGGGAAGTTACTGACCTGATACCAAGTTAAGTAACCAATTGCTCTAAAAACTGAAGATGCTAGAAAGAGGCCAGCAATGTAAATTAAGCCTTCATAACTGCAACATCTCAGAATAAGCCTAGCTGATTGTATGACATGAATTTGGAATTCTCTAATCATGGATCTTAAAACAGGTCTAAATGAAGTTCCAACTTTGATCTTGAGTTACAACTTGTTCACTTGATCATCATTATAACATTGTATTACAATACATCAAGTTCAGCTTAACTTTTGTTGAATTACAAACCACATTGGATAAATATGATAAGAAGTTAAGTCTCTCCAAAGGCAATTGCTCGTGGCCTAGTGACCCACGCTCTGCATCACCTAAGTAGAGAATGTAGCTTGTAAGTCTCAACACTGAGTACACCCAATATATTGGTCCGTGTTGTAAGCCTCAATGGGGTGTTGAGTCTATCAACCCACATTTAGTAAATATAAGCCATAATTCAGAGGCGAAGCCACCGTATAGCTAAAGGGGTAAGTTTGACTCCTTTTAGTTTAATAAGAATAATGCTAGGTCACAAAGATCTCACTAAAAAATTGGGCCAAAAAAGTGTTGGCAAGTGATGATTGGTTACATAATTTGTAGACCCCATCACTCACTAATTTAACAAACCACTACATGCCAACACTTTTTGTACCCAAATTTTTTTGTGCGTTATTTGTGCCCCTACCATTACTCGTTTGATAAATATGGCATTTCACTACATTTTAAATTTTCGGGAAAAATTATTTTATCTTTGAAAATGCTATCAAAATTTGACCCCTTTATTTCAGGAGAAATGCTTTATTACAGAATTTTTTGACCCCCTTATGAATCAAATTCAAAAATTAGGTAGAAGTTTTACTCTGTACAATAATGACCATCTTCTACGAGATTTCTGGCTTTGCCACTGCCTTAATCAATACATAAGATCCTGGTGCCAAACCTCACACATACCAATTGATTCTCAGATGGTCCCCCAGATTTCAAAACATTTCACCATTTAGGAGAAGAGGTTAAACAAAGAAAGGAATAGCACTTACCATTAAAATGAATACAAACTCTTTTGGAAATTGATCTTCCAGCTGATAAACCTCCAAAAATTCGCTTTTGTTTTTAATAACAGATTGGTAGAACATAGCAACCAAAAAGAAAACAGAAAGATCGGCTCCAAACATAAAGGCATAGAGATCAACTTCCCTTTTGCCTCCTCCAATTACAGAGAGAATAGGGTACGGGAATCCGACTTCTTCAAAGTGACCCCAAGTTTGTGCTATGACAATCTCCTTCGCAACATCTGCAGCTGGAGTCAGGGACTTGTACCTTTCCGTTGGAGTACATTCCGACCACGGGGATGCATAGACTACTTCAAAAACAGCCAATGCCACATTTGGATTCTCTGTACTTTTTTCGATGCTTTGAACTTGAACACTACTAGCACAAGGGCAAGAACTAGGGTATTGTTCTTTGCATCTCTTATCATGCACAATTCTAAGCAGTTGGTTAATTCCAGATTCAATTCTTTCGGGTTGAATCCCATCCTCCGGCCACAAGTGAACATCCATAGACAACTGAACGAAGTAGGGAGGAGATTCTGCTTCCTGTGTCAACGACTTCCAGTACCTAAGGCAGTTTCCAAGGATCATTTTTATCACCTCTTTTGCAAGTTGAAGCAGCTTCTGCACACGCTCGGTCCAGCTGGAATTCATACTACTATCTTTCCTCGTTTTGCCTCTAGCTGTAAGACTTCCATATTCAGTCGACGAAACCCATTCACTATCTTTGGCAGTTATAGAACTCTGAATGAGGGTAAATAAGTACACAAGGAAAAGTGGCAACAAACTGATAACAAAGGACGATTTAATCCTTTTCGTCGGAAACCCAAACTCATAAAGTAAGCTGGACTGAACCTGAATAGTAAAACCACAATGCTGGATGATGACCTGATATAGGTACTGAATCAATATATAAACCTCTGTATAGATCAGCACAACAACCCAGAAGATGTAACTTGGTCCTGTATTTACACACAGAGCATACAGAAAGAGAGCTGCAAGATACACCATGGAGAGCAAACTGAAGTTCCAAAGAAAGACGAGAACAAAGCAACAATAGCACACAATATCATTGTTGGATCTCATCTGCGACCATATATGATGAAAAATCTTCCCAATTTGTAGACTAGCAGACTCAGACATAGTCCTACTTTTCTCGGACATCATAGATGCAGAGTGGCTCAAAGGCACATAACTTGTATTCTGGCTTTCTATCTCCTTCTTGGCTCCATCCTCTAAGGACAAGGGGTCATTTGAATCTGAATCTTCTTGAGGAATGTTTAAGTAGTTTGCTAAGCTTGTAACTGCCTGATTTCCAATTGACTGTACTTGAGAAACACCATCGCCTATCAACTGTACAGCAGAAATTAATGGGTTCTCCATAGTTTGGGCCTTCTCTGTCTTTTCTATGTCTGAAGCAATAAAGGAATTCCTCGGAGCACCCTCTTCGAGTTCAGTGATCTCCCAGAAAGGAGATTCCCGTGAATGCTTCGTATGATCAAGCAGCGAGAAGCTTTCGGTTCTCAGGGCAGTCGGAGATTCGTGCAATTCAAAAGGCAACATTGATTCTGCATATACAACTGGCTCTTGTTTCCTTGGAGTACCCTCATCTTTGTCAAGGTTTTGATAATCAGTACTAGTGTAACGAGAAACACTTCTTCTCCTCAAGCCTTCACTAACAGGAGAACTGTCATCTGAAGCACCAGGGGGGTTTATACCATGAAGCTGTGTTTGTAGGTTGAGCATCTCAGACTTTATCTTCTCCACTTGCATATTACGCTGGCGTTTCTTCTCTTCAGCTTCTCGAATGAGTTGCAACTGTGCTGTTTTCCATGCAGCTTTCTTCTCTTGCTCACGTACAATGGCGCCAATCTGCTCAGCTTCGAGATATCGAAACACGTAATCGAACTCTTGAGAGGCAAACATGTATGATTGCAACGACACCAGAACAAAGATGACGATCTCAACCAAAGCAGACCTCGAGGTAATCCGAAACCCATAATCATACTTGTAAAATCCAATCACCTCATAAATATAATCTACAGTTTGACACTTCCCTGCACTGGCAACACCCACGAATGGAGACTGATAGGCAAGGGATAGAACAATGACGGCAAAGTTGTACATGCGCAACCACCTAAAAATCTTATTCTTTTTCTTTAGAATCGTTAATCTCATCCGAAAGAAGATTAGAGCAAATGCAAGATAGCCAAGGTGAAGAATATCGTACTCAAAGGTTCCCGTGATCAATATCAATGCAAGTACAAGATCCAATAGATGACAATAGCAGTAAACCCTCAAGTAATCAAAAAGAGTCCACATGCTTTTGGTTTCAAACGAAAGATCTTGCCAAACAAAAGCATTTTTACGCTGAGAAATCATTTCACGAAATGTATACAATCCTGAGAATCCGGAAAAGTGATCGGCTCGAAGCTTGAAACTCGAAAGCATGAAGATCAGAAAATAACTGAGCAGCACCCGAGGATCATCAACATTAAATCCTACGAAGGAAATTGAAATTTTTTAGTGAGCTCGCACAATCACATGACAATAAGAGGTTGATAGCAAGAAGAATGAAACTAAGCATAGTGCCGATGCATGTGATCACACCACCTGGAAATAAACACAGTCAAATGTGTGTGCGTGAGAGTGAGAGAGAGAGAGAGAGAGAGAGAGAGAGAGAGAGAGAGAGAGAGAGAGAGAGAGAGAGAGAGAGAGAGAGATAGAGATATAGAGAGAGAGAGAGAGAGAGAGAGATGGTGCTGCTGTGTATCTGTGTATGTGTAACAGAAACGAGGTTACGAGGGTGAGGTAAGAAAAGGGGTAAATGGCATTATTCGCAATAGTAGGTTCACCAAATTATATTCCAATGAGTAACAACTAAGTCCATAAAGTGTTCATCGACCACATGAGCTCCAACATACAACAGAGCTACATAGGCCAACAAAGTACATTACCAAAAGTTACTCCTCCCGTCCCAAAAACATCATTCCCATTTCCTTATAGAAAAGTCAATATAAGGCAATATAAAATTACCCATATACATTCATTATGTTTTAGACTCTAAATTAGCAATTATCGAAAGAATATTAAAGAAATTATCAATGAGATTTTTTGTAAATTCGCAAGAACAAGTGCATTATTATGAGTGTTTGGTCAAAGTTTCGTAAAGTTGACCAAATTTAGTCAAAATATGATCTTTTTGAGGGGGAGAGGGAGTATATTATACTATTTCCATTTCGTTTTAACTGTCCACTATTATATTTTGGGAAGTTTCAAAATAATTGTCCACTTTCCCATTTGAGATTAGGACAAGTGATTTATATACACAAATTCCATTTGGACCCACTTTTCATTTTATTATATCCACAAGATTTACTTTTCTTAAATATTGTGCAAATGGGTAGTGGGCGATTAAATCGAAACGGGGGGAGTAATAAACTTCGCGAAACTTTGCTTATTATTATTTTTTTAAGATCTTCTTTTACGAGATCAGCCAAAATACTTGCGCCCCCTTCCAAGAATTTAATGTCAAAAAGCAAAAATAACAACAACAACAACAACAAAGCCTTAATACCACCATTTGGGGTCGGCTACATCAATCATTTTCCTCCGTTCCATGCGATCCAATGTCAAGTCACCGTACAAACCACGTCTTTCATATTTTTCCGCATTACCTCAACCCCTAACTTGATTAAGACTAATATCATCACAAATTCACAATTCCCAAGTGGAGCACTAAGGGACCTACGTTAAACATGATCACACCATCTTAGGCGGTTATCTGTCAATTTCTCTACTGTATGAGTACTTTTACCGTTTCTCGTATTTGTTCATAGCGAATCTTATATATTCTAGTTTTACAGCATCTTATTAGCGTGTTCTTAATTAGTAGCCTATTCCGTACAATAATGCACGTCTACAATTGTCATATAAAAATTTTCATTTACCTTGAGTTGTATACACCGATCACATAACATTCCATATGCACTATTCCATTTTATACAACCTGCTTGTATTATATGATAAACAACATCTTCAACCTCTCCATCTTAATTAATGATTGATCCTAAATATTAAAATATTTGCTTTTGAGTTATTTCTTCTCCATTTAACTTAACTTTCACTTTAATACTCCTCTTACCACTAAAGTTGAAGCCATATACTCGGTTTTACTCCTACTTATTTTAAACCCTCTGACTTGTAAAGCTTCTCACCATTTTTCTAGCTTATCACTCACCCCATTCTTTGTTTTATCTCTTTTGAGGTATTTCTTCTCCACCTAACTTAACACTCACTTCATTAATACTCCTCCTACCACTATAGTTGCAAGCGATTTACTCAGTTGTACCCCTACTTATTTTAAACTCTTTTGACTTCTAAACTTCTCTCCATTTTCTAGCTAATTATTAACCTCATTTGTTGTTTCGTCGATAAGGACAATGCCATCGGCAAACAGCATCCACCGAGGTATTTCATCTTGCAGATGTCTAGTTAGTACACCATTACCAACGCAAAAAGGTCGGAACTTGAGGTCGATCCTTGTGTAGTCCTATAATGATTGGAAAATCGCATGTCTCTCCGGTTGTGGTTCTAATTGAAGTCAATGCCTCATCATACATATCCTTAATAACCTCAATATATCTCGCTTTAACCCCTTTACCCTTCCGGGGATGATCAAATTATCTCTGTAGAAACTCCATCGCATGCCTTCTCTAAGTCAATAAAGACCATGTGTAGATCATTTTTCCTCTTTCCTCGAACGTTCCATCAATCTCCTTAATAGGTAGATAGCATCCATTGTTCATCTATACAACATAAAAACAAATTGATTACCCAATATTGGTGTCTCCCTCCTTAGTCTAATTTCAACTATTCTCTTTCGAAGCTTCACTAAGTAACTCATTAGTTCAATACCTCTATAATTCTTGCAACTTTGAACCTCAACTTTATTTTTGTATATTAGTACTATAATGCTCCTTCTATACTAATCTGGCGTTTTTTTTTGTCATCATAATTTTATTAAATAATTTAACTAGCCAAGACACCCTACGACACCTAAACATTTCCATACCTCAATGGGTATTCGATCAGGTCCCAAAGCTTTCTCGATTTTCATCCTTCTTAAGGAAACTTCACCTCGTATTTCAATATTCAACGAAAGAAAGTATTATGTCTATTTCTCCTATTGGTGCTACAATCCTTATTCAGTACATTTCCTACATGTTGCTCATTTAGTAGTTTCTCAAAGTACATCCTCCATCTATCTTTTATTTCTTCATCCTTGACTAAAACGCGCGAGTCTTCATCCTTAATGCATTTTAATCTCATTGAAATCTCTAGTTTTCCTATCCCTTGATTTTGCAAGCTTGTTTATAGAT
>JAOWAN010000049.1:2146933-2169452 GCA_028566635.1 Lobelia cardinalis
AGATCCCCCCCCCCCCTTTTTTTTATCTAATTTATTACAAAACTCATCAAATGCTTTACCCTTAGCCTCTCTCACGGCTCTTTTTCACTTCTTTACTAGCAACTTTGTATCACTCTTAAATCATTTAGATTTTTATATTTTTGCCAAGTTTTTTAAGCTTCTCCTTTTAGTCGGAATACTTTTTGGACTTCCTCTTTTGACCACCATGTTTCTTTATCTATATGCTTCTTGCATATGAACTCCACTAACACCTCTTTTGACACATTTTTAATGCACTCGCACATTTTATATCACATCTTGTTGGTCTCATCCTCTATATTCCATGTTGTATCTTTTATCATTCTCTCTCGAAATAAACCTAGTCAATCGCCTTCAAGATCCTACCACTTAGTTATTGGTTTTTAGTATCTTTCCTACGTTGTTTTTTAGTCTTAAGGGTGACAACAAGCACCATAATTCCATGTTGTGAAGTTCGACTGTCTCCCTTAATTACCTTACAATCTTTACAAGTTAACCTATTAACTTTTCTACTTACAAAATAGTCTATTTCACTCTTAAGTAATCCACTTTAAAAGTTACTAAATGCTCTTCTCTCTTCTTAAAACAAGTGTTCGCTATTACTAGGTCGTAAGCAACCACAAGGATCTAATAAAGCTACTCCCTCTGTTAATTATATCATCTAAACCATAAACTCCATGCACCCCCCTCATATCATACACGATCTTCTCTCACATGACCATTAAAATCTCCCCCCATACAGAATTTTTCACTTCCAGGTATCCCTTGAAGTTTTGAACTAATTTATCAAAGTCCTCCCAAAATTGATCTTTAATATGTTGGTCTAGTCCCACTTGCGGCGAATAGGCACTATACATTAACGTAAAAAAGATGAAGAAAACAAAGAAGAAAGAGGGAAAATCATCACTTCAAAAACAGCAGTCTGGAACAGTGGAACGTCAGTTTACTACTTCTTGAATTCTTATATTTTGAAGTTAAGAAGCCAGTGGCATTTAGGAAGAAAACGTTGAAAGACACTAAACTGTAGACTGCACTAGAAGCAAAGTAGTATGGGGAGCATGGTCAAATAAGCTGCAATGAAATTGTTACGGGAGTACCTAGCCAACAATCTCGGCAGTAACTGAAATATATGTTGGAAATACTCCAGCAATCATGGCAATGCAGGTTAGTCTCACTTGACATGTGTTGACTTTGACTGAAAGGCATCACATTCTTCCATATGGCAAAGTATTCGAGCACAAGAATGGAAGCAAACAAGAAGACAAACATTGGCCACGATCTGCGTATGATAGGACGAGCTAAAAGAATGCAAGCAGCAAGTGACGCAATATATATCAGAGAAATGGCATTCAAAAGAGAAAAGCTGGCAACAAGCAATGCAATCATGTTGATCTCGAGGCCAAAGAGGTTGAACAAGTTCTCAATCCAAAACTTCAAATATATTTTTAAGGAAGTCTTTTGAATTTCAAATCTTTCCTTTCTCAACGAGAGTACCCGCTTTTTATTCCACTTATGGCTCTCCTTAATACTTCCCCAGATATATCCAAATGAGTATTTTCTGCTTTTACTACTCCCAGATCCTTCTGTTTTAGTGGACTCATCACGCAATGCTGAGTACAAACCAGGGTTGAAAGATGGCCATGAACTGCTGCTTCTCATCCCAATTTTCTCATCAGAAAAATGTCCTGAATCTGATGGTGATGGAGTGTTTACCCCATTCGGAATGGAAACAATTGGTAACACATCTTCTGGTGATACAAACAGTGGGCAAGGTTCTTCCCAAACACCAGCATCAGAAAAGCATGTAGGCATCTTTTCCAACCAATGGAACACATTGTACTGAAGGGTACAAGCGGCAATTACCAATACTTTAGGCCTCAAACCTGCTTCTAGACCCCAAATCCCAGCCTTATATACCTTAAAACCAAGAAAAATGGACAGATCATAGTGTTTTTGCCCCGGAAACATCTTAGCCTGTCTACCCCACAACTGAAATAAATACTCCGTAGTCACCAGAAATCCCGTGTAAATCAGAAATGATTTGGATGGTATCCTGGAAGCTTTGGGTAGAACTGAACAGATAACAAGACCAAGAAGATAAAGAAAGCCAAATGCACTTATTGGAGATAAAGATGCGTAGAATAGAGCAATAAACAAAATCTTCTGACTATGCCATATCAAGAGACGTCTCATAAACCCTAGTACTCCAAATTGCAATGAATTTGGATCCTCTATTCCTTTACACTTGCTTTGTCTCCTCTCATAGCTATAAAGTTGCATCACAATCATAACCGCGAGAGATTCCCAAACATTCTCTAACAATGAAGCATCAGGCTTATAACCGAAGTTGGGGTAAAGATCAAACTTCGTGGATACCCATGCTTGAAAACGGGGGGAAATGCTCAGGCTATAGATGATGATAAACACCACAACTGCATATGCTTTCAGTGGGAACCATAGGCGTCGCTTTGTCTTCTCAACGAGCTGTCTTCCAGTGATCCAGAAAAGAAGAAGAAAAAGATATCCAAATGATACATAATTAGGTCTCACCATGTACACCGTGACAAGTATAGTTATGAAAGCAATGTAAGTGCCGAATGACCGGTAAAGGGACAGAAACTTCTGCCCTATAGCACTGAGGTACGAAGCTATCTTTCTCTCTGAAAGAAGATTAAACAAATGTGAGTTCACAATAAAGAGCACCACGATATAGAATAAAACAAATGCCACTAAGAATGAATACGGAAAAAAAAAAAACTCTATTATACCTTAGGCTTAAAAGTGAGTTAAATCCTTAAAAAGTATTGACAAATGGTGCTTTAATTTTTTGTTTGGTACCTTTCTTTGCTCTATTCTATTTACACAGAAAGTGTTGAAATGTTTGATCATGATATGTACTCCCTCCGGTTCAAAATAGTTAGATTTTTAAGGTTTCAATTCACAAACCAAGAAAAGCATTTATTATGTATTATATTTCCATTTTTAACCCGCTCTAACATAAAAGCTCTTTATTGGAAAGGAGAACTTATGTTGGAATAATGGAGCATGGAAGTTGAAGAGTCTTGAGGCAGAAGGGTAATTTAGGAATATTGCAGAAAAATTACCTTAAACATCAACTATTTTGAAACAAAATTTTGTTTCCAAGAGGTCAACTATTTTGAACCGGAGGGAGTATTAAGCAGCACACATCAGTCTGTACAACCTAAAAGTAAGAGATGGTTGTGGCATGATCTTCTTCACCAGGAATCTATTAAAGAAAAGTAATGGCACATGGTTAGAAAATGGGGGTTTTCTTCAGTTCTTCTCTAGCAAAAGAAAGGGGGGCTTAGCTAATGATGGGAATCACTTTGACCGTAAGACTTCAAGGAGATGATTGACTTGTGACCTTCATATGCAGAGACAAGATAAACATTGTTATGCTATATCTACTACAGCTTGAACTCTCGAATCGGCGTTTCAATGAAGCTGGAAACAATTATTTGTTGCAATCAACATTTTCAACCATGTCCCCCCTCCCGTGGCGGTAGCTTAGCGGTTGAAAAAATGAAGTTAGTTATCCCAAAAGGGAGGCCTAGGTCACGGATTTGATTCACAATGATAGCTACTATTTAGTCTCGTGGTATAGCCTTGAATTTTTTATTTTGGAGGGGTGGGGTTAGGGTGTCTTCGGTACCTCCCGAGGGGTTTTAGCCCCATAGGTGGGTCCAATGCTGCTGTGTAAGAAGTTTCCATCAGTTAGCCCCATAGGTGTGTTTGTGTGTGCAGGTGCTCATAAATATTGTGAGAATCGTGAGAACCAATTTAATTTGTGGCATTACTCATCGATTCGGTTTGCATTTGCTCTTAGATGCTATTGAATCTAAGAGCAATGGTACTAAATCTAAATTGGTTCTCACAATATTCAGGTTCTTAATGGAGTAAGACCCTACATATATATATAATGTATATGCATATATACATATAGGGGGTGGCTCTACTAGGGATGACACTAAAATAGGAACTCAAGGAACTAATATCAAAATACCCCCTGAGATTCTACCGCCGCATGTATCCTGAAAATGAAAATTAGCGCACGCTAAGAAATGAACTCATCCACTTCCTAATTCAAAGGCTGGAAGTGAATCTCTTTGCCTCGATACACTTCTGCACTTCACCTTTGGGGTCAGAAATGATTACTGAGAGTAACAATAATTACGCATATTATTTAATTTAAATAGCACTCATTGGCTTATTCTACTAATGAATTTAATTCTAAATAATCCATCAGGCCCACAACGAAGTCGTGCTGCAAAATCTATTGGTTTTATTGATATGACGATCGATTACTCATTGCTGAGTCGTGAATGCACCATTGCAAAAAGAATTATTTGCAGGTGAGTTGTGAATTTCGTCCACTGACTTTGATTCATTTAATTGTGCTTTATAAAACATTTTGATACCAGGAGGGCCTTTCATGTTTCTTTGTTCTCATTTTTGTTTGATCTTTTCTATGCATTTCTTGATTTCACCATGCCGAAATTATGAAAAACTTTTTGATTTCTAAGCGTGCACTAATTTTCAAGATTCAACATATAAATGCATAGAGGATTTAATTAAAATTAAAATTCAAGAACAGTGCCCTAAAGATTCAACACAAAAAGCACTTAGATTCAATAACAGTACACTAAAGATTCAACACAAAAAATCCCTAAAATTCATTAAAAATTGCATTGAGATTCAATAAAAGCATAAGATTCAACACAAAAAGCACTAAGATTCAACACAAAAAACAGTGAAGATTCAATAAAAATTAAGATTCAACAACAATGCACTAAAGATTCAACACAAAAATTCCCTTAAGAGTCAATAAAAATTGCATTGAGATTCAAATAGAACGTAAGATTCAACACAAAAGCACTTAGACTCAATAGAAATACATTGAAAATTAAACAAAATTTAAGATTTAACAACAGTGCAATAAAGATTCAACACAAAAAATCACTTAGATTTAATAAAAACTGCATTGAGATTCACTAAAAACCTAAGATTCAACAGAAAAATGTGACTCAACAGAAAAATGTGATTCAACAATGATGTACCCAAAGATTCAATACCACTATATCAAAGATTCAATGCTGCCATTCTAAAGATTCAAAGCAAAAAAAATTATTCAAAATATATCCACCGGGGATCTTGTTAGTCTTTGTAAGAGAATTAAATTTCGATCAAGAATCGGCAATTAAAATTTATTTTCGTGTTGTAGATCATGAGATATTTACATTTGAAATTAAAAAAGAAAATTAAGTGGGGAGGGGGTTGCTGGAACACAGGCTGGAAGAAGGGTGGATGATGCGGGATGGGCAGGAGCGATTTTGACCTAATTAATTCTCCCCTAATCTCAACCTTACTATAAATCTAATCTAATGGATGTGATTAGTTCCTAGTTCCTAATTAACATTTAGTTCTCAATTGAACCAACTCCTATACATATATATAAATATATATATATATATATATATATATATATATGCATATGGTAGTGGCACTTATGAGGACATAAATATCGTGAGAACCACTCAGATTCACTAAGGCTCAGATCACGAGTCAGATATATCACAACAATTGAATATCCCACATCAAACATATTTCATATATTTTCATTATCTTACTCCAATATCACCCAACATCACAAAAAAAATATCACACTTTCTATCTATTACCCCTACCCATACACTCTCATAAATCAATTCAAACATTTCGCATCATATTCTCTCTCCTCTCTCCTCACATTCAAATATTTCACATCACATTCTCTCTCCTCACATCACAATTAAATCTTTCACATCATGAGGGCAATTTAGTCTTTTATTTCATAAACTCATATCACTAATATCATCTCATATTCAAATAGTGAACAGTGCAATATCATCATATATCATCATATATCTCATTCCTGATCTGACCCTAAGTTGATATAGAACCACCAAATATCAACTTGTTGATTCCTAGTGGTTCTCACATGTTTTCACAATATTTAGGCTATCAACTGAACAACTAAATATATATATATATATATATATATATATATATCAACCAAACAAGTAACATATTCATGGCATGTGAAAATAGCACAATTTTATTTTTTCATTTGTACATTAGCTTTGAGTTTTCTGTATTTATGAAAATGACGGAAATAATAACAGTTTTACCTACTCTTATTTTGCCAATAGCTTTTCATTTTTTACATAGCAACACGTATCGAGTACAGTAATTCCTTTATATGCCTAAGCCTAGATAAATTTATACCTTGAGATGGATCGCCGTTGTTTCTGGTGGTTGAGGAGGCATAAACAGACAAGAGAACTGACTTGCTCAAGCCAGCTTTCAAAATACTAAATCCAACAGGAGGCCAGGGTGTATGTTGCACAACTGCTGACAATGAAAATAACATTTTATAGCCATGGTTGTGAATTGCACAGAAGCATGCAAGCAGAGCTATTTCCACAAAATCCCAGGAACCATGACAACCCACAAGTCCTGCAGGAATTATATGTGAAGGTAGCATAAGCCAACAAAAGAAAATTAATTATTTGACAACAGAAGAAAACCTATAACTTCCCCTCTTCATATGATACTCCCAATGAAGAGACATTTAAACACTGAGCATACCTAATTGAGATAGAATTTCCAAACTAGAGGAGCCTTTTTGTTCCAAAGCTCTGGAGACCAGATTGATCTGAAGAGTATACAACATGGCGAAATGAGCTTCACATAAAAGAAGTAATGCCTGACGTACCCTTTTACTGATGTGGTGGCTCAGTAGATACATAAAAAAGAATATCACTGGAGAAAAACACGAGTTAGCAGCTGTTAGTATCGTAACAAACTTGAATTAAAACAATGACTCAATAATTCCATTCAAGTTAACATACTATATATGGCATGAATGAGACCAGGTTTCATCGCAATGAGGAAAATCAGCACCAGCATGATAGGTCGAGAACATTTACGTAGTCCCCAAGCAACTGTAGCCACAATTAGCACCTTCGTCTCTTGTTTAACTGTCATAAAAGGATGCGGAAGACAATCACATGGTTGTAGTGAAATATAGATCTGATTATTAAAAAATATATATATGAAACAAGCCGATTATACTCTAGCTTCATAGCTCAGAAAGTGAAATTTTCCCACTGTGTGACTCTTCTTTTACTGTCATTTAAAGGATACGAAAGCAACCATATGATTGAAAGAAAAGAAAGATACGACTAGTTTTTCTTCGTACATAATAAAGTAAAAACTCCCAATAATGCAATTCTCGTGAGGTAAAGAGAAAAAATATATCGTCTGAACAAGTTTACTAAAATTTCAGGATCTAACAAGAACAAAATTGTGGTGTCTTAAAGGTCAGATAATAATATTATTAAACGTGAACTCTCTTCATTCCCCTTGGAAAGGAAAGTCGAGTACTAGCTCGTCCAAGAATGTTGTTTTGATTGCCTCGGGTGCATAAACGAGCCATCATAACCATAGCCAACGAATAAACATTTTAGATAAACCAGCTCTGCATGTGCAAGAACGCACAAATATAAGAAAGTATTTGCTAAAGATCTTTGGAGATCAAATTGGATTGGATCTATTGGGAAATCTTGCATAGTTCAAAATCAGGGGGGAAATCTGTTTGCAAACTGGAAGTAGGATAGAATAGGCAAGAAGGAACTTCTGGCATATTACTGTCTCCTTATGGAACGAAAGAACATTAAAGCAACTGCCGTAAATGGATTCAACTTTGGTTGCTGAAAATGAACATGCTTTTCTTTTGATTGCAAAATCTTTTCACCGTTTTGGATGGAGAGAACATCAACGGAACCGCCTTACATTTACAGATTGTCTCATTTTGAGTGGGATACAGTATTTTGGGTGAGCATTGAGTTAGTAACTCATTACTTCCCTCGGGTCACTAGGCCTTTTATCTTTATTCTGGAAACTGGTCCTTGGCTGTTATTGGTTTATCTACAATTTGGTCTTCTTCTCACATAATGTACACATCTAGAGGGCATTGGAAGCCCCGTTCAACCCTTTGTAGGGAAGAAGCTCCGACTCCCTCAGAAAAACTACGTATAAAAAGAATAGGCCCTACCAAAATCACCACAGATAAGGATTGTATATAGAGCAGATGAAGTAAAGAACACGGGAAGCACCGAAAAAGTAAATGGTTAGCAGGCTTAGGAAGCATAAGTTTTCCCTACTCTTCCAACTACGAGTCCATGCAAATAATCACAACTTAACTCCCACTCTACTCCTAGAAAAGATCCTACATTCCAGATATATTTGTACCCAAAAAAAGGAGTCCTCTTCCAAATCTACGCTGCGAGTTTTACCATTTTTACAGATTTGTTCTTTCGTTTATTTAAGAGTATGTACACTTTCGCGTAATACGGGGAATAAAAGTAAAGAAAACAAAAAATTGTAGTTTACTGCAATTTGAAATTTGTAATGGATACATAACAAAATGAGATACTATCATTCAAAAGATTGACTTTCAAAGTAGGACTCAGCCCTGAAATGGACAGAGTATATTTTTTCACCACCTTGAACAAAGGTTCAATTATACACCAGGGATAGATGAGCAAAGAATACAGATAGTAAACATGGATCAAGAGGGTCATGTTTCTGCTACTACTAGACAGAGAAGGGAGAGTTATCTATCAAAGAATAGAAATGCATAGTGTACTTACCTTCCCCAGTAGAGTTTTCACTTGCCGATTGGCTGTCCATGTCAGAAATGTACAAGAACACAGAGTTGTTTACAAGATTACCAAGAGCAACCAAGATTCCAAGACAAAACTGAGCAAGTATAAAAAATCCGGGAATAGGATAATGCCACAACCCCACCATCTCCCAAATCTCCATATCCTGCATATGCAGTACAGGGGAACAGAATTCTCTACTTCAGTGAATTTCTTCGCAAAAAGAATTTTCTTAAAGAAGCTGAGGCTTACCTTTCCAAGTTTCAAATTTAGGAACGAAAATGCCACATTGAAGATATATGTACTGACAGCCCACAAGAGAATGAAGACAAGGAGTAGCCCATTCAGCCGGTGCAAACGAAACAAGGAAGGGAAAGCAAATATAATGTAGCCAACATAAGCAAGTAATCCGAATGCGCACACACTTGCAAAATGGAAGCTCCATAACGAATGAGCGAACAAGGAGACCTGTCAATTTCATCACTGAAAATTTAAAAAATAAGCAAAGACAATTGATAGGTAAAGGAATGAGCATAAAGAAACTCTAAGGAAAGTTAACCTAGCATTAAAAAGAAATCAATATTTAATACAACAACAACATCAAAGCTTTCACCCCAATCACTTGGGGTCAGCTACATGAATCCTTTTCCGCCACTCCACGCGATCTAATGCCAAGTTACCATAAAGATCACTCTCTTTCATGTTGATAGTTCTAAAATAGTACTATATTTTAGCCCTTTATTATGTGTATTTTCTATATTTATTTTGAGATAACGCCTTGGTTTTATGTGATTTTGTGTATTTAGGCAATTTCAAGGGCTTGAAGCTTAAAGTGACAATTATGCAATATTTGGAGCTAAATATTATATATTCAGAATTTTCATACAATTTGGAGCAAAAGTTGTGAAGGCCCGTTCGTCATCCGAGCAACTTATCAACAACTTACAATTTAAAGGATTAACGGCTATTGAAAAACTAACAAAAGAGGGGGCTCAAGTGAAAGAAGTAAAGGAGAAAGGGCTGCAGTTCTAAGAAGCAGAACCAAGAATAATCATGTGCATCGCATGCACACCAGCAGCCCAGAACCAGCGGCCCAGATTGCATATCAGCACATTCTACCATGCACCCGTCCACACGGAATCAGACACGGACAGCACCATTAACCCGAGAGCCCCGCGCGTGGATCTCGCCCTGTGCTCACTCTCTTTTGTCTGTGAGTGTATTACACGCTCCTAGATCACCCTTTCACGAGCTTCCACGTGGAGATGCTGTTCACCCGCCTCCTAAACAACCTATCCGTGTGCCTTTTCTGAACGAATGGAATAGTGCCACGTTGACTGGCAAGGCACAGCTTCCTCCAACTAATCTGGGTGTGTATGCTGCGGACGATGAAATAATGCCACGTGTTCTGGTAAAGCATAAACTGTGTAGAATTAATTTAGCAACACAGATCCGTCCAAGACAATATTCTAAATTAATTAATTACCAATTTTATTGTTTTTTCTTTTCCTTTTAGGTTTAGGATTAGATCTAGTTTTGTCCTATAAATAGAGGCCTAAGTGTTTTCAGGGCCCTTGTTTGCCCTTATTCTAAAATCTATTCTATTTTCTGACCTCTTCTCTTCTTATTTTCTCCCCATTCTCCGTAGCGTAGGGATTAGGTTGATTTGACAATTTCAAGTTAGCGAGCAATGCTTGTTTAATTTGAATTGTGTGTTCATGAATTAAGATTGACGACATTTATTCTTGGCGCGTAATTGTTATCCACCAATTTAATTGATTTATTAGTTTAGGGATAAAGCTTGATTTCACAATTCAAGATTAGCTTGAATTGTGTGTTCTTGAATTGATATTGACGACCTTAATTATTGGCGCGTAATCGCTATCCATTTATTTACTTGCTTTATTAGTTTAAATATTGTTATTAGAATTTAGGATTGACAACCCTAGATTCATATAACAATCTTCGTTGTTAATTAATTTGATTAATCAATCATTTATTTTGTATGCTTAGATTCAAATTGGGATTGATTATCCGGTACTCATTGAGTGTTGATTCGACTATACTCGTGGGATCAACTTGTTCTTATCACTTTATTACTTGTGTGACCGCGTTCTCTTGCGCGTAATTTTCTCTATTGAAAATATCACATCACATGTATTTCCGTATTGTCGATGTTCAAGTTAACTTTGGCGTACCCTCTAGCTTGATTAAGACTTATATCGTCACACTTTCTAGCTGGAGCACTAACGGGCATACGTTGTCCATGACCAAACCATCTTCGGCGGTTCTCTCTCATTTCATCTACTATAAGAGCTACTTTTTTGGTCTCTTGTATTTCTTCATTATGAATCATATATTTTCTAGTTTTGCCGCACATCAATCTAAGCATTCGCATTTCCACTACACTCATCTTTTTAGCATGTTCCTTCTGAGCAGCAACAACTCTCAATTTCATACAATAGCGCTGGCCTAAAAAATATCCTCTAAAATTTTCCCTTTAGCTTTACTGGTATACTCCAATCACATAACACACTGGATGCAATCTTCTATTGATCTAATCCGATTTTATTATGATCGACGTCCACACCACACTCTCCATCTTGATATGAGTACCCAAATATTTCTTTTTGAGGTATTTCTTCTTCATATAACTTAACTTCCATTTCACTAATACTCCTCGTACCGCTAAGTTGCAAGTCATACTCTCTTTTGCAGTTTTGCTCCAGCTTATTTTAAACCCTTTGACTTCTAAAGCTTCACTTCATTTTTCTAACTTATCATTAACCCTTTGATAATCAATATTACAGCAAGCAAATTAGAAAAATGCCTCATTAGAGATGAATCAAAATGAATTAATAACAATGAGTGGCTAAGCACTTTTCCTAAGAGGTTCCATAATAATGTCGTGTCAAGAACTTAGCAATGTGCATCATGTTACTGCTGCATCTCCATTAAATAAACATAGAAAAATAAAAAAGAATTAAGAACAAGGAGAAGTTAAGGATATGTACCGGGAAACCATACGTGAAAAAGTTTATACTAAACGTTCGGAAAACTGGACCTCTTAGTAAGACATTTGTGTGCCTAACACCAGACCTGAAATTAACAGAGAAACAAGTCTTTATTTGAAGATGTTTTACCCTCTACTAGAGGGATTATTCATGCTGTTCGAAGAAGTATTAGAGCAAATTTTCAGGTTAATAATTGGTCTCTTGATGCTAGTGATTTTCCCTTATCATTAGACATCCGTAATTCGGGTCTTCCTCGTTCTTCAATTATTAGCAGATGGGTTTTTCACATTGCCTGGGAAAAACCTCCACATGAAATTACTAAGCTTAACTCTGATGGTTGTTCTAAAGGGAATCCTGGATTATCAGGTGGAGATGGTGTTATTAGAGATGCTTTAGGCAAAGTTATGTATGCGTATTCTTCCTTCTATGGTATTTGTACTAACATGGAGGCTGAAGCCAAGCTCTTCTTCTAGGTGTTTGTTGGCTTAGAGATGGTGGTTAACAGAAAGCCATTGTAGAGATGGACTCTACGAGATTTTGTTAAATATGCTGTTGGGTAATTGTTCCATTCCTTGGAAAATCTGGCATATCATCCAGAGTATTCTTAGGATCAATTCTACCACAACATTGCTTCAGGGAAGCAAATAAGGTTGCTGATTTATTGCAAACCATGGTTGTGATTCTCAAAGAGCAGAAGTTTTCTTAGAGTTTCAAGTCTTGCCCAGATTGGTTAGAGGAAGTATAATCTTAGATTATAAAGGAACTCCTTACGGCAGAGTTTCTTGATTTCATTATCTGTATGGAGGTTAGGCCCTATGTCACCCTCTTGTTTGCTTTTGTAGCCCTTGGGCACTCAAAGTAGTAAGATACTAAGCCCCCTCCCCCCCCCCCCCAATTTTAATTTTTTATTTATTAATAAAATGGGGGTTCCTTTTCGTCCCTCTTACATAAATAAATTTTAAAATTAAAAAAAAAATTTAAAAACAGAGAAACAATTTAGCAATGTATCCAGAATGTTTCCAAATTTTGGTAAACATGAGCGATATTGAACTTTGCTGTCTTGTAAAGAACTGAACATGGAAGCAGAACAAACATGCAAGGACCCCTCGTTCGCAAATTAAGACGACTTATGTGAACATAAATGAAAAATGACCAGATCCAAAAGAACATAGCAGTAGTCGAAGAAGTTACTCAGTATGTTAGAATTGCAACGTGGTCAAAGAAAAGAGAGTATGTTCATTTAGCTAGCTTGCCAGTACAGGAACAACCATTATACTTCCTCCATCCCAAAAAAATCTGCCCATTGCACGTTTTAACATATTTTAAGGATGTAGCTTTACATGCTTGTACCATTTTAAAATTGCACTAAAATATTTGCCCTTTTAGAAAAGGCAAGATTATTTTGGAACAAGAAAAAGAGGAGAGTGGGAAGATGTTTTTGGAATGGAGGGAGTATTATCTGACAGTGGCATAGTAACAAGTTGATATAATATGCCAAATTGTTTACCTTGATTCACGAATAAAAAAAGAATGCTTTAAGGGAAGAAGCTGCTCAGTCAAGTTCCCTTCTCTTGTGGACATAATGGAATCCATTTCCTCCAGATCACATTTGACACAAGATACCTGTGTAGGATCATCCGCTGAGATCTATTAGTGTTCAAAAACAGTGACCACAATTTAGAAATGAACAAAAAGCGTAGTTGTTTCATTACGAATTAGATGCTGATATCAAAGAAAATGGAACAAAACAGCATAGAAAATTGATAGCATATTAGACTCTTTAATCATTTTGCATTCAAACTTTCCTGGTACAAGCCGAGTAACGTTAATCCTAGTGTTCATCATACATATTCACATCAACGACCTTTCTGTGCAGAACTTCCAACATCTCTATCCTTAGGCTCACGCGACACCTAGATTCCCCAAGATTTTCATCAGCACCCATTTCCTCCCTCAAACGAAGTCTTTCACCCAGTTATAACATAGCCAGGGGTAGAGGTGCTCTGGGAATCACGCAAAAGCAGTGTGCCTCATGAACTTCCAGCATAGGATTGCCAAGGGTACTGCCTTTGCAGCTAGAGCTGAGAGTTACTCATTGCGATGATGACCTTTGCTACTAAAAAGAGAGAGCTATGACAGGCCCCATAAGGGGGTAACACATGGCAAGAGCAAGAGTACCACCTGCATGGTGCTACATGATAAACGACAGATTCCCCTCATGTGCTCGGACCATGACGAGTTCACTACTAAAAAAACTTACTTGAAAGTCCCACCTCATTCATTCTCAATCAAGAAGCACTGATATAATCACCTTTGCTCTCTTCAGAAGCTCCCTGTTGGTGCAATTGAGTAGTTTCCCCATCGGACCCGTCCCTCTCTTAAGGTTGAAAAACAGCGATGTCGGCACATTTTGCTCTCTTCACAAGCTCCTTGTTAGTGTGGTCAAGAGCTTTCGTCTCCCTCCCCCTTCTCTAAACTCTACTCAACTCAGCCTTTATCGCAATCACTTAGGGACCGCTACATGCATCCTTTCCGGCATTCATTGTGGTCACTGGTCATGACATAAGTCACAATCCTCCCACCTTCTCGCACACATAAAATGTACAAACTTAGGGAGGAAATTCAAACAGATATGACTCGGTGATGCGGATACCACGGCAAGAAACTCACGAAATTATAGGTTGATTACATACACAACTCATCTTATGAGAACTAATACATATGTGTTGCAAAATATAATATAGGAAAACAATGGATTTAATGTTAACTTGAGAAATTTGACTCCTTTTGGAAGGATAACTCAATATGTAAAGTAGGACCCTTTTAGTGGCTGAAGGAGTAATAAGGGGACTGAGATATTTTCTTAAAAGTTTGGTACGACAAGACATCTCGTAAGAACAATTAGTAAGCCTATGAGGTAATATGACTTCAAAGGAACAACGAGAAACTAAAACAAACAGAGAACTATGGGCGAAAAAATTAAATGTCAGATACAATATTGCCCATGTTTATTTCTCATTAGAGTCACCATTAGCATTTCAAATCCTGAATGTAAGCCTCACCGTATCAAACTAAATTTAAATTAATTAATTCCTGATGATGCCTACCATGAAGTAGAATACCATCAGCGAAAGACCAGAACATGTTTCCGTCCACTCGGACGTCATAGAGATTTTGTATAGGCCAATGAATTCAGCTATCACATTGATTATCCTTGGGAACGCTATCGGGAGCTGGTACACATAAATCAGGCATATGTTGAAGCCTGCATACAACCAAAGAGATCTCCACCACCTTCAAGAATGTATATATGTGCAAGCTATAATTCATTAGCAGCTGAGCGAACAATTCAGTTATCAAGAACGAAAGTAATATTCAGTAGAATCAACTACTTCTGAGCATGAATAAAGAAGAACACAAGTTGTAACCTGAACAGGCCGAGAAAGTTGCTCGTTAAGGACCAATCCACAAGACCAACGCAGCTACAAACAAAAAATGGCAAAGATATCCAAGAAGAATTGCTGATTCCCGCAACCAACTGAACGGCAGGCAAGAACAAGCAGAAAGCAACCTTGACATGTGTACCTTCCATGAAGAACAGCACCAACAATAAAAATTAGAAATAGAAAAAAAAAATCAATTAAATGATTTCCAGTCAAACTTATATTTTATTAAATAAACTTCAGTGGCAAAATGCACATATTTAATTGCTAAACCTCAAATGGATCAAGTTCATTCTCATTTCCTAGTATACCTACTGGCTACCAACCTAAACTTCCACCACCACCAAATAGAAAAACAGAGAAAAATAGAAGAAAATACCATGGTTTGACGAAAAATATACAACATGACATACCATCGACATGTCGTTCGTTGATGACATTGTTCTCATAGCCATAGATGGAATGAAGGATGGGTCAAGGATAAAATAGAAAAATGGAGAGATGTTCTAGAAGTCCAAAGGGTTTTAGATAAGTGTTAAAATCGAAACATGTAACATGCAACTTTAGCGGCATGAGTAACAATGAGGATAAAGTGAGGTTACATGGACAAAAATCCCACAATATGATGATTTTCTTGACTAGGATCAATTATTAACTTAGAAGGGGAGGTAAGAGATGATGTTAGTCATATCACAAAAAGGGTTGGTGAAGTAGAGAAGTCCATTTAGAGTGTTATATGAAGGACTACATTGAAATAAATAATTAATAGGACATCTATTAAACCTGATACTCGACGACGTAATGCTTAGAAAGAACATGTTAACAAGACGAGTCTAGTTGAATTGAGAATGTTAAGATGGATGTGGTAAAACTAGGGAAGATACATATATAAGTGATCAAATTTGTGCGATGATGCAAATCGATCCAATAAAGATAAAATGGAATAAGATGGTTTGGATGTACACAATGTAAGCCACTTAGTGCACCAGTTAGGACTTGTCATAGTATAAACATCAATAACTACCTTAGAGGTAGTCGAAGACCAAAATTTGACGTGGATATACACGGATGTGACATGTTTGATGGCTCGGCATTTGATTGGACTCGACCTGAAAGAACTCATGTAAACTGACCCAGATAATTGGGGCAAAGGCCAAGTTGTGTAGAAAAAGAGAAGAAAAGTTCTCCTTTTGAACTCAAATATAAACTATGTCAACTTTAAATCTTAACAGAGATTCTAGATATCGTATGATTTCTAGATGTAAAACTTCATATTTTCAATATGTGCGGTGAGGAAACTAAGAACAACAGAGTATAAAATCAAAAATTAGCATTATGCCTCAGATTCAAGCATCAACTAACATTTTCTCATCCCATTCGATAAACTTGAAGCACATCTTTGACAATTAGAGTTTTGTTCTCGTCATCCTAATCAAGTAATACACTCATAGCAATCCATACCATACAATTTAATATGTCAATTGTAGGACTTCATATTGTTCTCACGTGCCAATATTTGACATCGGCAGGAGGTATTCATTGATATTAGATACTTTTTTCTGGGGTGGGAGAAGAATTGAAAGAAAACAAACAAACACTCAAAACGTTATTCACCTATGTGTTCAGCAACTGATGGTAGGCTTCCAAAAATTAAAGCTGGCCATGGAAGCAAACCAAATCTGTCTCTGTGGATTTCAATAAATGGAACGAACGCCACCAATAATTCTACAACCAAATAATAAACGACCAAGGGAGATCTCCATGATTGGACTCTGCAAAGCATACTTCATTAATACACAAAGAAGCAATTATGATAGCAATAATGATATCGACAAACACTTAAGACCAAGTCCATATCTCACGTCATGAATCCAATTAGTCTCGCCCACCACGCATCTGCTACCCTCCATTCGTAACCTTTGATGGCCCATATAATAAGAAAAGTCACTTGTGCCAAAATAACAAGAAGAGAAAAGGCAATAACAAACCACAGAAGTAGATCGCCTCTGTTATGGAATCCTACAAAAGCAAACTGATGAATTAGCACCAACAAGTAAATGTTTAACATTAGCAAAAATATTAGGGCTGAGTCAGTCATATGTGAAAGATTTTTGATACAGATCATATCTCAATGCATACACTATAAAGGTACTAAGACTTTGCTGCATGTTGTTATTTTAAGAACAATTTTGGCTCTGCCAAAATTTAGATTTCAAAGAAAACTAGTTGTAGAAATTCCTATGCAGTTTTTTGGCTTTGGTCTGTATACATAAATTAATTGTAGAAGTTTCGGCAGTGGTATAATTCCTAAGAATACAGGCATAATACAATGGGAGTTTACATAGCCTACAAATTATCAAATTTCTGACTCCTCTGAGTACTTTATTTCAATCGTGGAAGACTCCTGCATTTTAGTAATTATGTAAAGGTATAATAGAAGAAATCATTGTTTCGCTTTAGGAATTCCGTACCAATTTGAGGCCTCGCCAATGTTTCGTTCCTTTTTGGATGAAATGTGAGAAGTATCATCCAGCATAAGCTTTTGAAACATGTTTTGGTTTTTTTACCATGCGCATGTCCAATATGTGGCTAGAAACTTCACAGCTTCAGAAACTTCAGTCATGTGCTACAGCCATGTGCTAGATGTGTCATGGTAAAACAACCTGAAAAAACTTTTAAAAGCTAATGGTGGATAATACATGCTCACATTTCATCCAAAAAGAAACGAACTCCTTGTCCAGACCCACAATTGGTACGAAAATGGACGTTCAGACCCTAAAGTTAGAAACTTTAAACCACAGCACCAAAGTGGTACATCAGGTAATCCATAGGGTAGTAAAGAAAGATTAACCATTCACTTTATACCAATCCTCATTATCCCCCTATTAGTAGCAGCCTCGGATTTCGGAATTCGAGGCATGTCATGCCTAGATCACTGGCACTTAGTGTACGTCTCGCAAGAACATAAGAGCTTGAGAAAGCCAAAAGCACCCTAGCATCTCCCGATCATAACCATAAATTGATCGGAGGACCTAAAGTAGTTTTGATGACCCAAATGGTTTTGTATACACAGTTTAAGTTTTCTTTTTTATGTTTTTCTGATTGAATCATACATGGTTTTCATATTATGCTAATAACCAACTAAACTTCTAGGCCTCAGCCCTCTGTGGCTTGGGCCCTTCAAAACAACAATTTATTGTGTATCAAAATCCATATCATCAAGTCCTATACCTACCTGATATTCATTTTTTTTTCCAGCAAGATATGTGTTAAAATGGTCTATTCCGCCAAGGAAAGTACATCTACACTCAGCTTAGCAACATACAAGTGAATAAGGTTACAACAGAATCTAAAGTTGTCATGTCAAATAGGCCATCTGTTTCCCACTTATCCAATAAGGTCCTGTAATTGGAACCATGAAATCAAGCATATTAGAAGCAACCAAACATAGTTTTTCATCCATTAACCAGACAAAATTAAAACCAGCTGACAACTACAAAAACTGTTGAGGCGTAAAATGGGGAAGGGGGAGGAAGGAAATAATATGTTATAGTAAATGAGTGATTATGAATCATACGAGAAGTATACAATATGCACTTTATTACAACAAGACGCCAAGACTTCATCATGGCATGAATCATATTTTATCATAAAGAGTTCAAAATTAGAATATAAAATGGGGACCAAAGTAGAGGCATACGTCTTTTCGGAGCAAGGTAAAGAATGACTAGAGCTACCACCAAGTAAACAAGAGAGATCAAACTCCAATCCAGAAAAGCGGCTGCAAAAGCAGAGAGGATGAGGAGATGGAGGGGATAGAGAAAATGAAAATGGTTACACACGCTATATATAGAATGTTTACCACCCATACATGTTGATGATAATGCATCTTGCGATAAAAAAAATAGTAGCTCTGAGATATGGAATTGTTAGTGAATGTACAAGTATTAACAGAAAGAGGTATAAAAATCTCTCCAAAGAAAATCTCATAAGATATCTTCGTTCAACAATCTCCAGGCTCCACAGAATTTAGCCAAAAAGTTAGTAGCCTTGACCATAGGCCTAAAAATTTACTTTTCTCTTCATTTATTCTCTTTTGTAAGGAAAGAGATAGATTGGCCTTGACAAAGCCCAAAGATTATTGACAGCAAGTTTATAATCACCTGAGATCTATTAAACACGGGTATTCCAAACTGACCAGCTATCAGTGCAGACGATAGTTCTAGATATCCAGCTCTTCTTTTTGATAAAAGAAGAAAAGTTTATTAGATCAAAAGAAAGATGTGCAAAAAACAGTAGCCAAGCCACACGGCGATCCAAAAAGATTGGAAACAAAAGGGGAAAAAATACCCAAAGAAATGCAATAATTAAGAAAAGGTGAATTAAAATCTAATGACCTAACGCCATTTCCGTCCACCATACTTGGAACTTCCCAAGGTGAAGCAAGAAAGACCGTCCTATTCCAGAAGAGACCTTTGCCTAGGCATTGATCCTGAAAGATACAACAGTGTCACTCCATCCAAATACACCAATGAATAGCAGAGACCCCATTGTCACCTCATCCTTACCTATCCCGTACCACCGAAATGAATAAAAAAGAAACGAACTTATAGAACAAAACTAACCCAAGCGTCCTCCCCAACTCAAAATAACCTTCTCCATAAGTAACATGTAGTTAAACAACGGCGAAGCAATAATTACACATCAAACCCCAATATATATCATATAGGATTTGTAGAATTGCAATAGATCGCCAAATATTGAGCTCCTTCAGCATCTAACAAAAACCTAAATTTCCGCAAGAGATAAGCCAAAGGGAAATATAAAAGAGGCAAGACGAAAGGTGACTTCGTCAGACGGTGTTGGATGGACCTAGCACCCATGACCAACTATCATGAAGTTGAGAGGAGCTCGACTTAGTAAGGAAACCCAACAGAACAACTCTCTAGACCATCTCTTTTTCACTCAAATTTCTGTACTAATTCTATATTAAGGAAAATATGGGAACAAAACAGCTCCCTTTCTGCAATAGAAATATGAAAGGAAGTTTTAAGGGAAACATCCCATCCAAGCATGATGACTGAATACTATGCCTACCTCCCAACCCTAAATCTAACGGTGGTAGAAACAAAGGGTAAAAAATTTGTACGAATTTCCAAGGACGCCCATCATTACAGATGATTAGTATTTTGCAGTCGAACCATTGCATAATAATCTTCCGTCGTCTGGTTAAAACCACCTGCCATACTCATCAAAATCCGATCGAGGGAAAGAAAATTAAGAAGAATGCCTAATGAGTAAGCTATAACGAGGTTAATCTCTTAACAATGAACTCTCAATTCCACCCATGAGTCTCTTAGCCACATCTCCAAAGCAGGATCCCAAAAGGCCACAAATCTCGGGTTCCCACGGAGTGCAACTCCAACTAGGAAAACGACCAAGACTAAACACTAGATCCAATATAGGTAGCATAATAATTAACAATTTACAAATGAGATAGTAGATTATTCCCTCTGTATTCTTTGAAATATTAACCTCTTATTGAAACCCTTAGCATTCTAGATAATAGCTATCCTTGTCAGATTGGTACCCAATAAAGGCGCTCCACTAGCTAAAGTTGCCACACCTTCAATCCTTGAGGTGCCTTCATCTACAATTCACCATTGCTTGCCTTACTCAAATGGACCCATAAAAATAGTCTTAGGCTCATACAAGTATTCGATCCTATTTGTTTATTTTTGTTTGAAGTCACTTTTCAAGGGAAAGCATAATCCCGAGAAACATTCACGGGATGAAATCATAAACTGCACACTATACCGACTCAAACTTTAACTTCTGAAAAGGGTCTTGGCATATCTGGGTTTTCCAAGTTTATCTCACAGGATCAAGTTTCCCCTTCAACACCAAGAGGAGTCCAACAACCTACCTTCTAAATTAAAATTGAACTGTAAACAAAAGAAAAAAAAAAAAAAACTCCTACAACAATTGAAGATGTTCAAAGCCAAACCCGCAAACATTCTCCACTCTCTCCTCGTTGAGAAAACATCAGGCCTTGTAGTTTCAAATTCGCTCGCCTCACCTTCTATTCATTTCCCAAGACAAAAACACCAATGTTTTTTTCTTTTATAAACATAACACCTTCACACAGAACAGTAACCTCCCCTCACTTAACATGGCTATGTTAAGAAAAAGAAATTAATGAACCAAACTTAAACAAACATGGAATGCATACCTGTAAATAGCAGCAGAGGTAACAAAAATCCAACAAGAAAGTTTCCCATGATCTGCTCCTTTTGGAATATATCAATTTACACCCACCACTTCAAGATTCAACCTTTCACTACTTTCCATCAAAATGACGAAAACCCAATTCGCAAAAAACCCCAAAATTCCCTTCACGAATTGAATTTTCTCAAGAAAGAACAAAAAAAGGGGATTGAAGGGGAAACCCAATTTAAACCCCCCACAAATTCCTATCTTTTTGGATTTCTAATAAGGGGCAAGTGAAATTTGTATAGCTAACAGTCAAAGAACTCAAAGTCAGCGAAATATTTGGGCCCTTTGTGCTGGATCTTGATGCTTTGATTTAATGATGGGGAGAAAATACGCAATATAGTGTGCACTTGAGATTGTACTCGAACTCCTACGTAATTGGAAAGCTTTAAAATTCTATTATGGAAAATCAACATCAGCGGTCGACATGTACAACAATGATGCGGTCGACATGTACTAAAACGATGCTACATGACTACATCGATAAGAATAAATGTACAAAAAATTCACAAATTTTGCTTACTTGATTCAGCAATTTATTAAACTGAAAAAATACAACTACTGAGCTTTTGTTCACTTTATTAATTTTTTTTTTTTGTAACTTTAGCAATTGATTCATGTATTATTTTTATTTTAATCTGACGCAGAATTTTACTGAAATCAAGTTACATGATGATAAAATTATCCCTATTTGGTATTACATTATTTTTTTTAACAAATTTATTTAATATTATCTTTCATTTAATGAAATATTTTTCATCTTCAAAATATATCTCTTTTTGCTCATTTTTTAACTTTTAATTCAACCATTTGATCTATATTTTTAATATTTTATGTATTTAAACTATATTTCAAGTCAATAAATAGGACATTTATTTGGACTTCGGTAGACTTCTGTTTGTTTGCACTTAATCAACCTCTTAAAGGGGGTTACATCTGATTCGATAAGACAATTGATAATTCAGACTATTTGGTAAATTTTTATTTTCAGATCTAAATACCACTTAATTCATCTTATTAAATCAGACTTCAAACTAAGGCTGAA
>JAOWAN010000049.1:2201472-2213815 GCA_028566635.1 Lobelia cardinalis
AGAGAGAGAGATAGAGAGAGAGAGAGAGAGAGAGAGAGAGAGAGAGAGAGAGAGAGAGAGAGAGAGAGAGAGAGATCTTTGGGTTGTTTAGGTTTTGATGATGATGTATATATAAAAGTGGCCATGAGATATCAAATATGAAGGAAAGATTTAAGACCAAATAATGTGCATGATATCAGTTCTAATAAGTTTCCATAAATATGTTGTTCTATTTCTATGCAAATATTTTATGAGGAAATTACGTTGGGACTAAAATTATGGGTGGATGTCTAATTATTAAACTGGATTTGGGGTGAGTGATCTCTGGGAGGGAAAAAAAAATCCCATTAGATTCAAATTGTCTCCAAATGGAGTTCGGATTTTCTGCTTAAAAAGTGATGAATAATTTAAATTATAAATAAAATTTAAAATTTTAGAATCGTTAGTCAGTTTCTTCTGTCTTGACTGATGTTTCACTCATGTCTCATCTTTCTAAAACCCTCATTTCAATCATTTAAAAGAAAGATTCTAAAATTTTAAACTCTAAATTTTAGAATACGTATCATTTTTAAAAGCTATGTGACAGAAGATGGAACACCATTTAGGATTTAAAAAAAGTCCGATCCTTTTTAAACAATCAAGATAAAATATTAAAAAAAAAGATAAAAAATGGAACATCAATTAAAACAAAAGATCCGAACAGAACAATATGCAGTTATTTGAATCTTTTTGAAATTATGTGAAAATTTCAACATATTATTAGTCCCAATGCAGTATGACTATTACGACCATTCGTCCATCACAAAAGAAGTGTACTTTATATTAGAGAAAAAAAAAACACAAAAGGAAGATCTACATTTTCTAATTGCGAAACTAACAAGAAGTCATAGTGAAAGAGTACCAAAAAATTATCGTAAATTCTTTTCCAAAGACAATCTTCAGATTGATAGCAAACTTCAATTAACAACAATACGAGTTGCACAAAACAAGAATCTACTTGAAATGCTTGTAAAAGTACATGGGTATTATGGCGCTAATGATTTCTAGCCTCCCCTAGCTTCTCTTCTGGTGGCATCATGGAGCAGTTCGACATCAACTCCTTCCGGTGGTAGCTGCACATATCTCACCACAGATCCTCTGATAAAACAGTTCCTCACTGACAACTGCCATTGACCAGAAAATCTTATATTTTATTATATTCAGCAGGAAAATAACAGAACAAAACTAATAGGCCAACGCACAAACACTCTGGGACTTTAGAATAAAAGATTAGACAACTCCTCATTATGATTTTTATTTCTGCCAAGGGAAATGAGGATCAAACACGGAATTACATAATGATTACTTTCAGAAAATGGGCAATCCAATGAGCGATTCGCTGGCAACATGATGGATGGAGATGGATACAATCCATCAGGTAAATTGCAACCAACCAGATCTGGGGATTTGGGTTTTTGAGAAGAGAAAATCAAGTCCAAATCGCTACAACATATCATGCTGTTTCTTCTTCTACCCAGCTTTAGCAAATAAAAATGCTTTCACCAACTAAAAGCATCTCTATGATTACAGATAAGACTGCTTTAATGTACAGCCATTATTCTGATGGCAAGGATTGCAAACTAGAGACATGAATGACGAGCAAAACTGAGTCACAAGATCTAACAGCAACGGAGGTTGAAGCTAACCAAACTGGAAATATTAAAACCTCAAACTTAAGCCTATCACTTGTTATTAGTGGAATAGCAACTTACTTTAAATAACCTCTGTAACTCAATGGACTCTCAAATGATCCTAAATTACTAAAGTTAAATGATAAACTGAACCGACTTTTCCTCTATTGTGCAACATTGATAGGAGACACTACAAGATTTGAACTACTCTGCATGTCAGGTGGTGATAATATGTTCTGTTTTCCATGGATAATGTGCAGGTGGTCGAACTTATCCACTAGGGGAAACACTTGTCCCCAATATTATAGAGTCGTGTTCTGAAATATGTTTGGCACCATGACAATACTGAATATTATGAAAAGCACTTAGATTATTACCTTTAATATTGTCTAAAGAAGATATCCTAAAAGAAATAGGAACTTCAGAAGAGAGAATAATAGAGTATTAGAGCAGCACTCATTATAGACTGTCTTACGTCTTATATTTAACACTTAAACCTTTCACATCTAAGAGTACATAAACTTTCAACAAGAAAATAGAAGGATTGTTGCCTGGCCCTTTTATCAACAGACAACAAATGCTAAAATATCATCATAAAGAGCGTGCAGATCATTCTACGACAAGGAGTACTGTTGACATTGGACACCAATATAAGCTAAATTCTGCTGGGAGGAAGGAGAAATGTATCACATAAAGATGCTGCTAACTCATGTAAAAGTAAAACCATAAATCATCCAATTGTTTCCCAAAAACTAAACTGGGAATCAATTATTTCAATTATATAAATGAAAGATTATCCTCAACATGAATTTTTGGTGACAAAATAATACAATTTCTATTTGAATGCAAATATAGGAGTCGATTATCTGCACTGCATAATGTATTTGAATCTTTAAATTTTATAAAGCCTGAAGAAACCAGATTTTGATGCTGCTACCAAATGTGTCGGTTGAAGATGAGGGTTAGTTCTAGGTTCCATGGCGTACACATTTCACCCACAGGAGGAGGTGCTACATGACCCCATTGGGTTTCAGATGCATGTTTGTTCGGAAGCATGATATCGTCTGATCTCTCAATTTAATGGCATTTGATAAATGAAATGTTTTCATCTATGCTATCCAACAAAAGTGTTTGCACAAGGCATACAGTGTGAAACAGGCCTCCATATTAACTAACTTTTGTGTTATAGTTGAGATCATTTTTATTAGCATTTGCACGAATGATTGAACCATCACCATCTGCTTACTAAAAATATAAAAAAAATGAGAAATTAGGCAAACAAATGCCATCTTAGGCACAGTATTCTTGTTTTGAACCCATAATGCATCTGAAACAGAAATTTGCTGAAAAATCTGTATGCTCATTATTTCCAGAGTTAATTAAAGCAATGAAGGATTGAAAACGAAACATATAGTAAACTTTTTACTGATGAGTGCCCATGGTCCCAAGATGTATTCACATTAAGAAAATATCTCAAGGGTGGTCTGAAAAATAACAGTTTCCTAGTGGAGAACTCAACTTTTTCACTAGAGCTAGGAGACGGTGTAAATAAACTATGACTATGAGTGCCTTTTAATTTGAACAAAATAAATCCTACTCTATAGTTTTCCCTCTTCAGCATTATATCATGGCTTCACCAATAGTAGGAAGACAGTGATTAGGAAGCTTGATTTATAGTAAATTCATGACTGAGGTAAAGCCAGAAATGCTGTCGTGAAGACTAGCTGTAATCTCTTCTCGTCAATCGAGTGTCATTGAGGTGAATATCTTCACCGACCAAAGTGACAGCTCGCTCTTCACTACTTTGAACACTAAGTTTTAAAAGGGATGAACTTGTATTCGGTATGTTGGGGTGCTGATCATACAAGTTACCAATAGTAGTCAGACCTGCCTAGCTTTTTGCCAGCTAAGCTAACACCAAGTCTTTATCAACCAACAGTCGAACAACCTCAATGTTCATTTAGATGTAAAGTTCGATAGTGGGCCATAGCTGCTTAGTTACTCCAAAATAACACCTTCACTCATGCACAGTCTCGTTCTCAGACACAGCGACTCCCCTTCTCGTAGATGTAAAGTTATATGTCTCTCTCTTTAACCAATCTAAGGTAAATTCAAATTCAACAAGTTTTACCACCCAATAGTTCAACCAACCAATAATCCATTTAACCTCTTTCTTTGGTCACCCTACATTGCCGATATCTGTATGTCTATCTAGGAAATAACCCTTACAGGCTACAACAGATACTAACAATATCGAGAACCACAAATTGATAAACCCAAACTAGGCTTTCACACAAGAAACTATCATAGGCACAAGAAATCAGCAAACAATCGTTGGATTTTCACATTGCAATCAGAACCAATATAAAAACCCCAAAATTAAAGTCTAAAATTGTATCTTGTGAACAAAGAATACTCGAAGGGTAGTGCTAAAGTAACAAAACTCATTCCACATTTTGGGTAAAAAATTCCCAGCTACTTGCCAAACTACTTTAGGGGCAACTTCATGAAACAATTAAAAGAAACAAGCTCAGGAGGAAAAGTAAAACCCTGAAGTTGAAAAACATAGAAAGACATATAAGCACTTAAAAACACGAAACAAGTCTTGGAAAGCAGAATATATATACATACCATATGAGGGTACTTGTCCTGATCAACAACCCTAGTGTTCTCAAGCTTGATATTGAGGTACTGGTCAACCGAATGTAGCGTTCCTCGAATTGCTAAATCGTTCTTCAGCTCCACGGTCACTTCTCTACCCACCAAATCCTTGAAGTAGGAGAAGAACAACTGCAAAAAAAGCAAAACCCAGATAATATATAAAACGAAAAAGATTGATTCTAAGCCTAGGCCACAAAATTCAGAGCAATTAGGAAGAGTTGCAGACTGAGAGTACAGAGAAATCAAGAAAATTGAAAGTGCAAAGCAGTTTCGGACAGTTGGATATATGGAATTGGGAAAGGGCGGAAATTTGTGGGAGCAGAACTTACCATTGTGTTGAAGGGAGAAGGGTTTTGGCTTTAGCGCCGATGTAGGTCTCGAAATTGATGCGACGGAGACGGAGGAATGGTACACCACAGCTACTAGTACTAGTAATAAAAAAGACTCTCGCTCTTTTTTCGTATTTACAAAAATGACCCTTCTCTTTTAGCGATGAGCACTTGAACCCCCAAACATTCAAACAGGCTGTGCCCCTCCCTCCAGTTTGGAATTGGAGCGGAACTGCCACCGCAATTTTTTGGTTTTTTTTTTAACACTAAATTTGGTCATTATATTACCATTATCCGGAGAAATTACATCGGAAAAAAACCATGGAATACACTCGAATCACACCACACGATCAGGCATAGAACTTGCAACTCGAGATAAGCAATGAGTTCCACCATTCACGGGAACTTAAGGGGTGACTCAGTGGTAGAGCTGAGCTTTACAATATGTACGGTCCCAGGTTCAATTTCTTTCCCATGTCCCCTTGGAACCAAAAAAAAAAAAATCACCGTTCACTATTCCTTTAACAAAGGCAATATAAGAGTTTGTCTACTCTTTTAATAAAGAGCAGCGACCCTTGTAGCTGCTTAGTTGGTTAACTTTTTGTAGAAAATAGTTTCTGACTTATAAAATGGAGAATTCATCCTTGGAACTGTAAGGTTGAGTTTTTTTTTTCCCCCATAAACTGAACATAAACCATTGGTTTTATTTTCCTCTTCTTTCATATATTTGTCTTTCCTTCCCTCCCCAACACTGTAAATCAATAAAAATCAATTTACGCCACCAACCAATTTAGCCTCGAATATCCACGAATTTTTTTGATTGTTGCTTAACAGACTGCCTAGTTGAGACAAGGATGCCCAGTGCAGTTCATTTTTATACCAGTGACTAAACAAAGTACATCAAAACCTCAAATGTATGTGTACAGGTGACTGTAAACAAATTAAATACAGGAATACTACAAATGGAGAAAGCAGATATCATACTAGTCACAATGACATTGGGGCATCAATGAGCCACTAAAATTTACATTTTTTTGAAAAAGCCGAAAACTGGGAAGAACTCATTCTATGCCTAGAAAAGCTTTTGAGCTACATTCGCTTCATTTGGGTGGTTAATTGAGCTAAATATAGGCTGTGCTGAAAGAAGCTATCACACTATAGTCTCTGCTTCACCCTTCTTCCATGGACATCACTGCCATCTAGAATGACTTCCATCCCATGCCTGCTGATGGTAGCAGAATGCTCGCTGATCCTCGCTACGTACTCCAATAACTCCGTCAGGACTGAAGGACAGCTTTCTTTCAAGTAATCAAAGCCATCTGTCTGCATCACAGCTGCAAGACACAAAAGAAAGATGCAATAAATAAAAGGTTCAATCAGGAGTCGAGGAAAAAAACAGAGGAGCCAGCAGTTGGGGCAATGATGCGAACCGAGCTGTCCACCATACAGCTAAATTCTGGGCTCAATTAAGCTACAAGCTTAGAGAGGTCAAGTTATTTGTAAAGTTGAGTTCAAACACAAAACTAAGCTTGGATAAATTACTCGAACTAAACAGGTGGTCTGAGGATTTAACAACACTCATTTATCTGACTCAGAGTTTGAGTGTATCGACCCAATACGCATAACGGTCGTGCTGTTAGAGAACAGCTCACAGACACTAAAGATCAAAAGTGAGGCAAGCTCGTACAAGGTTTTGCAACTGCACTCGAGCTAAAACTTCAAAAGTGTGGGCATTTCTTTTCATTGCCAACAAAATAGAAGGAAATACGATAACCGAACGCAAAAAATAAAGAAGCACTTGTGCTAAAATTCACCTCTGAGGTTTTCTGGCAATGCGACAAACTTGAGACAGACAGATTTCAACTGGAGACAGTGGTGCTGCTCAGCAAGTGCTAATGTTGTGGCAACAGTGTTTATTGCAACATCCTCACAAAGTGTAGCTTCGCAGATGGTCCTAAGCCTCTCCATACCATATCGATCGGCCGCTGCAAGCAGATGTTGGGACATCAAAGTGGAAGCCCATTTTGTATTCAACCCTGTAAGCTCTTCCATATCAGGCAGAGCATCCCAGTACATAAAATGAAGCAGGGCCTACACAACACAAGAACAGGGTAAGGAGAACAGCAAAAGAGCCTGAGTTACAAAAGGTCATAAATGCAAAAGGTCACAATTACCTCAAGAAAGGCTATATAATACCCAAATGAAAAGGGAAGAAAACAGATCTTGAACTAGAAGGCATACATTGTAAATCAAATTTAATATGCTAGACCGGTTGCGTGGTACTATTATAGCACAGCACTAAAAGATAAACAAATAACAAACATGCCATAGCATTGCCTAAATCTTAATCCATGATTTCAAGCATCCACCTAGGCATGAATATTCTACATGTAGTGTCTCAGAAAAGAGGGAGGTGCTTTGTAAATCAGGATCCCATCATTACTAACCATAGGTTGATAAAAAATCGTCAGAGAAAGTACGACCACGTCAGATTAAAGGCATCAACAAAAACCTCCGGAAAATGGGCGCCTACCAAAAAGCAGCTATCCTACCACTATTTCCTTAAGTTAATTTGAACCCTGTCTCCATTCCCCATGCAAGCAAACGCACACTCATACACACAATCTTACATATGTGGAAAAGAATTGTAGTTGAAGACAATTTATTAATAAAAAATCACTAAAACATTATGAAGTACATATAATGAACCTTGAAAACAGGGGTCTCCATGTCTTCAATTTCTATACAATGGCTACTCTGATCCTTCATTGGACCAAAGAGCTGAGCCCTGAATACAGGCGATCGAGCAGCAAGTACCAACTTGTGAGCAGAAAATCTTTCACCTTTGACTTCAAAAGTAACATCAGTTCCCTTTCCACATTCCAGGAGCTGCCCAAAATGGGTGCCAATATCTGAAGGCGGAACTGGGATGGAGTAGGTCTTGGGGCCCTGGGTTTGGGACCTAACAACACCAACACAGCAATGAACTTGAAGGCAATCATCTTTCAGGTAGTCAGAAGTCTCTAAAGCAGTTCTTTTAAAAAAACGCTTGTAACCCCTGCAGCACACAACAAAAGCAATAATGTCACACATGCTGGTGGCTGGCAGCATGAAACGAAATCTTAAAAACACCAAACATCAAGGTAACGACATCACCATGCCAGTTTGAAAACGAAAAATAAAAGATAAACCTTAACTCTCACCAAGTTTTATGTTATTACACAAAAAACCATCGGAGTATATTTTAGACCACATAGGCATGATGTATATTGTACATCATTTAGGTATGATGTAGCTACTTTACTCCTTAAGAGTTCAAAGAGACAACTGAATAAAGAGAGAACTGATAAAGAGAAGATTAGTGACAAAAACCTAAAATCTGATGAGACTCAATGGATTCTGCATTTTTATCTGAAAGTTTTACAAACTGTTTTGATACACCTTCGTGGCAGATTTTCGCCAATCACAAGAGTTAGTTGGCCATTAACTCATAACTGACAAAAAAAATCCCACGCATGATGAGCTAAAGGGCCAGAACCATCAAGCTACTAGGTGCAATTTTCCCACATGGACACGCAACAGAGTAAAACCAATATCCACATAATCAAATAAAGTTCTAGCGTCTGGGGGACATGTTCCACATAAATGATGTAGAACATAGAGTTCGATTAAAGACAACCTTGGGAACAAAGACTGATAAGCAATAAAACAAGTAACAGTATCTTCGGAATGTAGCATTTTTTGCTAAGTCAAATGCTTAAATCAACACATGATTATCACAGAAACACCATAAGTACTAATCCCAAAACCAAACTCCTCAGCACACAACTACAGAGCTTGCACAGTATATTTACTAAGACTCTAAGAAAATGGAAAAGTGGGGAAAAACAATACTTTCATTTATCAAGATAACTTATAAATTGTACAACTATTGCACTTTTATTTTGTGAATACCACAAGTAGGGTTCTGGAGCTACCAAGTGCGTCATTACATTGTTCAACAACACAATGAAATTTAAAAGAGGTTTCTCTATCCGAATTCACCAGAACCCTGGACAAGGCCACTAGGAAACAATCCGTATGAAGTCTTCCCCTAAATTATTTCTTATATGGAGCCATAATGTCCAGCAACTTAAACAGTCCGGCGGAGCTGAACACTTAATACGTTTAAGCTTGGTAGGGTAACATTTTTTAGGTTGAAAAACAGTTCAATAGGCTTCCTTTCATCAGCTCTCCAATAAAGCAGCTTGGTCTGTGCATTAGAAATAATTTGTTTGTACACTTGTCTAGCAGAGCCAAACAACCGAACAAGCATAAAACTCCAATCCAGCTTGGTTTGATCATTCCAATAAAAGGAATTTCAGATGAGTTTTAAGCAAAATGGACAGATAACACCTTAGAGTAAGGGCTGTGCAAAAAAAAAAAAACGGAAACCCGTACCAATCCAATCAAACCAACGACAATAAAATTGAACCAAATATTTGGTTTGGTTTTAAAAATGTAAAAAACCGAAAATTTGGGTTGGTTGCGATTTTGAGAATATTTTGATCTTCCAAAATCGAACCGAACGGAGGATGTAATATTTGTGCATACCTACTAACAATTTAACCTAAATATAAATATTACGTATGATGCTATATTTTATGTATTTAAAGTTTGAAAAACTTTTATCAATTTGTATTTTTGCTACTTGTAATTAGTAGTTTTAGTAGTAGGCATTGCCAAATTAGCTTAAAAAGTGATCAACTTTAGTTAAAAGGTTAAATATTCACAAAATTTGTTTTAAATCAAAAAAATAACCAAACCAAACCCAAAATATAAAAACCGACTATTCAATTTATATGATGATAGGGTTGGTCATGGTTTAAAATTTTCAAAAAACCGATAAATTGGTTTGGTTCTAGCTTTAATCAAAAGTGCATACAACCGAACCAAGTCCAATCGTGAACACTAGAGTAGCTTACTCTGCTATGCAGACCTAGTAAGGTTCCTTGTTAGCAATTTTCCTTAAATGTAACTAACACCTACATAGCACTAAAACCAACTAGCAGCCAGGATTAGCTCACTGAACCAAATCGAAGTAACATGACACACGATGCAATGAGCACAATAGGCACGAAAAATTCATTTCAAAAGTCTCATTTTCTCAACTCCTAATTCTCGCAATGTTCTGAGCACATAGCTGAATGTTCCCATTAAGACAAAATAAAACAGGTCGAATACACATATTCGGGCATTAATGTTTTAGCTCATCCAAATAAACCCAGCACGATTTGCCCGAAAAGCTAGCTAAACAATTCAAAGATTTAAAAAAAATACAGCAAAAGGCACCGAAATTGAGATGAATTACCACATGCTACCGCGGTATTTAAGAGTATATGGCCCACTCTCGAGCGCGCGCCCAAAATGACTGTGAACCTTATGCCTCTCCTTCCCACTCTGATCCAAAAGGGTCAACTCAAAGAGTGCCCTAACATCGGTCCCCTCGCTCGCCAGCGCAATGAACAGCGACACGTACGTAGCATTGTCCTCCACGCTCTTCCCGTCCGGGTAAAAGTAAATGGCCCAATCGTATCCTCCCACATGGAACGTATCCGAGGCCACGTATTTCCCAATCCCAATCCCCTTCGAGAGCGAGTAACCCGAGATCTTGAAATCGTGCTCTCCGTTAACCGTTTCGGTAACAGACGTCGACGTCGTCGGCGGTAGTTGTGATGACGACGACGATGTGGGCGTCGAGGAGGTGCCGATGTAAGCCCTTCCCATGCCCTAGATTCTTAGAGATTGGATTTCTCAGGGTTCGAAACCAGTCCAATTAGGGAAATTAAATGGTGGATTTTGGCGAAATTTGATCGGATCGAAACCCTAATTTTGAATGTTCACAACGATTTTATGCTTTTTCTTGAATTAGAGGTTCTGGGGTTTGGGGAAAAAGTTTGGATTTTGTGAATTGCGATCAGATCTACGGGATTATGGTTGGGAAATTAGGAGCAAATTTGACTGGTCAGTGGGGGCTTGGGATTGGGGAAATGCGGAATCGGGGATTAGGGTTCTTTACGGAGCAAATCTAGCTGAAACTTACAAGAGATTAAAAAGAGAAACGACTTATAATGACGTCAGTGTGTGGGTATGTGCGTGAGAGAGAGAGAGAGAGAGAGAGAGAGAGAGAGAGAGAGAGATTATTGTTTGTTTAGATAAAAAGTTAGCTGAGTTTAAGTAGATGAAGGTTCTGGACAAAGAAAAATGATTTTGTACCGAGTGATAGGAAATTGTGGTGACATCAAATTCGTATTTCATATTTTATTATTTAATTAAAATTTAAGTGTTATTTTTAAAGGCTTAAAATGAGTTCAAATTTTTTATTTCAAATAATATCTTATTTTTTATTTTATCTTCCTAAAATTTTATCTCAATTTTTTAAAATATGATTCTAAAATTTTAAATTTTAATTAATTTATAATATGTGATATTTTAAAAAATTATGTGATGATTATTGAAATAAATTTGGGAGAAGATTTAGATAAAATTTTAGATTAACTAAACAAAAATTAGATTAATAAATTATTTAAAAAAGAAAATTCCGGACTATCGTACAATTGGTGCGTTTGGACGTGGAATTTTTTGATATGTTTTATTTTTGTTTATGTTTTTTGTTTGTTTGTGTTTGTTTGTGTTTTTGTAGGAGTTTACAATTTTGCTCTTTGAATTTTAAAAAATTACATGATAGTGATGGAGAGAGAAAGAGAGAATGGGTGATAGTTGTGATTTGATATAATGTGTGATAGGATATAAAGGTGATATAGGGGTATGTAAAAATAATAGGTGAAGAGAGAAAATTTGTGTTTAAAAAATTTGTGTTTTTGTTTTATTTTTTAAACAATGTGTGAAAAATCTGACGGTTGAACACATGCTGGAAGGTTTGTGTGTGTGGAGGGGAATGGATTGGTGTCGTCGGAGGACAGCAGATTAGTAGAGGTCGGCCAAACGTGGCGCATATGAGGTGGCTCCAAGTTCGGACCTGAGTGTGTTCTTGTGAGTGATTTTATTGATTTGGTTTTGGGTTTTTGTAATGATTAAAGTAAAAAGTAAGAGAGAGATAGAGAGAAAAACTGTGGGACCAATGAGAGAGAAAAGTTAAAAATCAAAAATCATGGATAAAAGTCATCCATGAGAACACTAGGAATGTGGATTTTGCGTTTTGGTGAGGGCGCAATTGTTGACTTTTTTTTTGATTGTTTGACTGCGATCATGGCTCCGATAATAATAATAATATGTGGCATTAATGGTAGGTTAGTTTTTCAAACTAGTCAAATTCAGCCATTTTAAAGTTATGTTCTTGTGTATGACTTTCATCCATAATTTTTGATTTTTGATTTTTCTCTCTTATTGGTCTCATAGTTTTTCTCTCTATCTCTCTCTTACTTTTTACTTTAATCATTATAAAAATCCAAAACTAAATCAATAAATCACTCATCCAAACACAATCCAAGTTTTTTATGGGGTAATTTGCGCCGCCCCTCGAGGTTTGGCTAAATTTGGTTGCTCCCCCTCAGGTTTGGCCATTATACACTGCCTATCCTTTTTTCAATAAAAAGTTTTTTTTGCCCTCAAATGATCTTATATACACTAGTGCCCTTCATTTATTTTAAAAATAATAATTATTTTATCATTCAATTACAATTTTGCTTCTAAATTTTTCATGAT
>JAOWAN010000049.1:2231011-2253934 GCA_028566635.1 Lobelia cardinalis
CTCTCTCTCTCTCTCTCTCTCTCTCTCTCTCTCTCTCTCTCTCTCTCTCTCTCTCTCTCTCTCTCTCTCTTCTTATCTGTTGAACTCTTCAATTTGTTAGTTTCATTGGTTGAAGGAGAAGTTCTAGTCGTCTCTTTTCTGCCCAAAAAGAGCACACTCCCTCCATTGTAGTCCAAGAGTCGCTTTTCAAAATGAAGGGCTCGGTGTATGTTCAATCATAAAAAATCTTTTCAAATGCATTTGCCTCTGTATGGGCTAAAAATTTCATCACAATTTCTCATCCCCACAAATCACATCAAAAGCACAATTGACGATGAAACAAGCATTAAAAGTAAAATGCACAAAAAAAAAAAAAAAAAAAAAATTTGAGGATTAAAAATGAAAGAGATGAGGCAATGAAAGATGGAGGTAAAAGTAACATTTGAAATCTGGAGTGGCATCTTCTGGAGCGTTGGATAGGATACATTCGAGCTATCAAATGCAAAATTCAACTTACTAAAAGTAACATTTGATTTCACTGACTTCTAATATAATTTTGACTACCAAATGTAAAATGAGATGGTATACTTTTGGTTCGATCCCTTTCCATGCCTTCTTCGGGCCAACAAAAAAAAAAATAGTATACTCCCTCCGGTTCAAAATAGTTGACCTCTTGGGAATAAAATTTTGTTTCAAAATAGTTGATATTTAAGGTAATTTTTTTGCAATATTCCTAAATTATCCTTCTGCCTCAAGTAATAATCTCAATTAATACTTCTTAATTGCTGCTTAATTTTTTCTGTTGTTCGGTTCTTCAACTTCCATGCTCCATTACTCCAACATAAGTTCTCATTTTCAATAAAGAGCTTTTATGTTAGAGGGGGATAAAAATGGAAATATAATACATAATAAATGTTTTTCTTGGTTTGTGGATTGAAACCTTAAAAATTAACTATTTTGAACCGAAGGGAGTACTTTTCTTCAATTACTCAAAATTTACTTTTAGAGTATCTCCAATCATGAGCATTTGGCTTGCTATTTGCTATATTTTAGCAAGTCTATCACATATTTAATGCTCCAATGAACAAGGCAAATTATAACTAGCTTCTAAAATTTAACTTTATCTTGCTATATATAGCAAGCCATGAAAAATAATTAAAAAATCATAATAAGGTCCATAATTAACTCTAATATATGTGATATAGCCATTAAAATTTATAAAAATATAATTATTTAATTATTTTCAATTATGTATATATAATTCACTTTATAAGATATAATTAATTATAAATAATTAAAAATAAAATATTTTTATTATTTTACCTAAAGTAAAATATTATTTAGTTTAATTATTATTTTTAACTTACATAATATTTTTTAATAATTATAAATATAATAATAACTATAATTTTAAAATTATTATAAATAGTACATTATCATAGTAAAAATAATATAATTTATATTTATAATAATAGTTGTATTTTTGAAATTATTATAAAAAGTGTATTATAATAGTGAAGACATTATAATATAATTATTAGCTATATTTTAACAAGTGAAGGTCGAAGATGCCAAATTTTTTAGCTTGCTATATCACTATTCACTTCCTAAAATATGATAATAGCAAGCCAACTACAACAAGTGTGGTTGAGGATGCTCTAAGCAAGTCAAAATTTTCATTTGATCGTTCGAATTTATCCGCTCCAGCTGTCCAAGCTTGGGCCGCGTCCACCTGCTAAGTGCTAACAACAAGTTAGCCTTCAGGCCCTACACACACACACACACAGGGTTTTATTACATTGAAACAAGCGACTTTATCTGCAATCTTTCCTGGCAACATATTCAATTGTTATTACATCAGTGGCAATTAGCTACAAAGGTACCACCAAAACAAAGAAAATAAATAATCATAATGTAATCACAACTATCTCAACCCCTATGGACCAGAAAAGAGACAAGGCTTGAGATCACTTTTCAGTATATAATCAAGTTCATGGATAGAACTAAGAACACTACTCTTCCAATTATGATAAGAAAGAAAATGTTGCCCAGGGATGTCACATAACATTTCTCTCCTTCCACTCTTGGAGTACTGCTAGAAACAAAAACAAAAAGATTCAGCTGAAGATTACAATTCAGCTAAAGCACCTTTGAAACTACTCCTGCACCAATAGTTCGACCTCCCTCCCGCAATGCAAATCTTTGCCCTGTAAAATAGAGGTCCCATTAAAAGCTGGCGAAAGAGTAGTAAACGAGCAAAAATATCACATTCAGCAAAAATAATTCAGCCTCTAACCTGGTTCTATAGCCAGAGGCTCAATGAGCTCAAAAGTAGCGGTCACGTTGTCCCCAGGCATGACCATCTTAACGTCTTCGGGCAGCTCTATTTTGCCTGTAACATCTGCAGTTCTCATGTAAACCTGGGGTCTATAGTTAGAGAAAAAGGCAGTATGACGTCCACCTTCGTCCTTTGTAAGGACATATATCTCTCCCTCAAACCGTTTGCAGGTCTTTACAATACCGGGCTTTGCAATCACCTAATAAATAATATTAAAAATAAGTGAGAAGTTTATCCTTTACGATCCATCCAAAAGAACCATCTCTTCCATTATGATGGCCCTTATGTTTTCACTCACCTGTCCTCGCGATATCTCTCCTCGATTTACACCACGTAAAAGAAGACCCACATTGTCACCAGCCTAGGAAAACATGAAGTACTGTCATTATTTATACCCTATAAGAACCTCGATAAATACTTTCAGAGCCCATTTCCTTACCTGACCATAGTCCAACATTTTCTTGAACATCTCAACACCGGTCACAGTAGTCTTTTTAGTAGCCTGCAGTTGAAAGAAAATTTGTTAGGAGCTCTATGAGGTGTGCCATCACACTTCATACTTCAGAAGTGCCAAAGCATTATTGATCTCACCTTCAATCCCAAAATCTCAACTTCCTCCCCAGTTCTAATTTTCCCTTGTTCAATACGACCTGTGGCAACAGTTCCACGTCCCTTCAACAGAAAGCAATTAATGGAAGGTCCAAGGAATTAAACTTAACGAAACAACTTTCTCAAAGAACATCATGATCGTTTCAGGGCTAAAAGAGCATCTCATTACAAAATCTTTCAATAAAGGGGATAAACCAGCAAAATGCTAGAAACCATAATGCTGCATTCCTTCAGTTAACCAACAAAATAATGATCATGCTTAGAAAACATAATTAGCATCCTTACCGCAATGGAGAAAGTGTCTTCTATTGGCATTAGGAATGGCTTCTCAACTTGGCGTTCCGGTGTAGGGATGTAAGAATCTACAGCTTCCATTAACTTTAGAATAGCTTGCTTCCCTATCTCATCATTTTTACCTTCTAACGCTGACAATGCTGAACCTCGAACAATGGGAATTTCATCCCCTGGAAACTTGTAGAAGCTAAGAAGCTCTGCAGAATTACAAGCTTATGTAAAAATATCTAATAACTCCTTTTAATGTCATTAATCGAACATATTAATCAACTAGTGTGTGCCCGTGCCCGAGGACGTGGAACAAAAAATTAAAAAATTATTATATATAAATTAAATAAAAAATTATTTACAATGAAAAATTAATTTAATTTAATATACAACAAATTAAATAATTTATAAAGAAATTATAAAGAGAGAGAGTGAGAAAAAAGAGAGAAAGGGGAGTGATGTGTGAGAGGGGGAGGGAGTAGTATGGGGTGAGGGGGGTGGTGGCGGGGGAGTAGGGGTGTGGGGAGAGCAGACTACTGTTGGGAATATCACATCAAGTGTGAGCTCCCTTATAATATAGATAATGATTAAACATCAACAATTGTTCATGATACCACTAATCAGACATATTGCATCAATAATGAATATACAGGCTTTTACCTCGGAGCTCCAATTCCACAAGTTCCAGTAACTCGGGATCATCAACAGCATCAACTTTATTGAGAAAGCACACAAGAGATGGCACACCGACCTGTACAGTACAAGAGAAATGGAAGCTTGCTCATAATTGCAGAGACAGAAGACAAGATTGCTAGCACAAGCTCCTAGCAATAGAAAGTAACCTGGCGTGCAAGCAGAATATGTTCCTTTGTCTGGGGCATTGGCCCATCTGGAGCAGATACAACCAGAATGCCCCCATCCATTTGTGCAGCTCCAGTGATCATGTTCTACAAATCAGCAAAATCTAATCAGGTAATGCACGAGAATATATGCTTTTCAAGTTCATTCCATGGTAACTGCACTCAACTGCTGGTATGAAAATGATCAAGTTTTCTAATACAGAAGAAGGTAACACCACTTTGATAGAAAGAATTTCATGGTGTGAAACAGAATACAGACTCAAGGCACTCGATAGGGTAAAAAGCCCGCATCAAGGTTTGTGAGTGTACGTCCTCCTTTCTGCACGCTGTGCCAGAAAAAAAGTGCAAAGGCCAACCATTACACCAAAGGATGTTGCTCTTGGTGATTACATTTATAGTAGGGAGCAACTGATGGCAGACAGAGATTGAAACTCGTCCTCCAAGTGCACGAAGAGAATAAAAGGGAGAAAGAAGAAAGGATAATGCCTACCCTCGCAAATTCTAAGAAGTACATGTCAAGCGTATTCACAGAAATTCAATATAGGCTTGTTTACAGAAAGCCGTCAAAAAACCCAGTTATTGGAGTTTTACACAGTCAGCACCAACTCACAAATTGAAGGCTTTCATAGTTTTATGCTAGACTCTTTGATTCTAGCAAGAGGTTTAAATGATTTGACGATATAAAACTGTTCTTTTCAGATAAAAACAAAGACTATCCTGGCACCAAAAGTTAATCCCCTTCTGTTCTCAGTTCAATATTTTTCACTATCACACTATAGAATATCAAAAATCCTTGCAGATTCCATATTCCAAATAGACTGCAGAAATACAATCTTACTTTGACATAATCTGCATGACCTGGACAATCTACATGAGCATAATGCCGAGCGGATGTCTCATACTCCACATGTGCCTGCCAAACAAAAGGGGGGATTGATAATTTTCAATTTTCTATGCTATGAACCAAGCAAGACTGTAACAATATCAACTAGTGAGGGGAGAGAATAATAAGTCAACCGTGGAAATGGTGATTCCTCTCTTTTTCTCTTCGGGAGCCTTGTCAATCTCATGAAATGCAATAGCCTTAGCCTTCCCTTCATCTGCCAGCACCTAGACAAGGTATAAGCATGTTAATGCTAGATAACTGAATAAATAACTTTTAGCTTTATAAAGATCATTACTACCTGCACTAACATTTAAGCTGCAAAAGGAAACACACACACAGCAACATGGAGCAAGAACTCATGTTCCTTTCATTTAGGTTTAAAAGTTTAATAGAAAATAATTCATTTTAGGAGACCAATTAGAAAGAAAAGCCTTGTGTTCTCAAAACACAGATTAGTTAAGAACCGTTACTGTAATTATGCACTAACATAAATACACCCTCTATTGTAAACGTATTTTCTACTTTTTGGTCCGAAATGAATAGTCCCATTCCTAAATTTCATCCTATTTTATTCTTTACTCTTTCCATCTTGTTCTTCTTTAACTCCAACAAAATGATAGGACCATTACGTGTAGGAAAATTCTAGTTTTAGTCAAATTTCAAGAAAACACATAACGCAAATGGTATGATATTATAGAGGACATTTCACATGACATAAGGCACTTTGGGGATGAATAGTGTACTCGATTTCATTATAATGTCACAAATTGCAAATTATATTCACACGAAAACAAACTACAAGAGCATGAGCAATGCATATAATACCCACACGTATAAATCAAAGTCTAACCTTCGTAATTGCTGCAGTCAGAGTTGTCTTTCCATGGTCAACATGTCCAATTGTCCCTATATTAACATGTGGTTTGCTGCCACCAACAAAACAAATGTATTGCAATGATATCATTAACGAAACCTACTTCAGTGTATCGGACTCTAGTTTACAGTACGCAAATGAATTCCAGTAAAAAAAAAAATAAACGGAAAAAACCTCCAAGATGAAACTACAAAAACACAAATTCGAGTACGAGATTAAAGATCTCATTTACCGTATCATGATATGACATAGAAATGAACATCCAAAAAACAAAACGTACAGACATCAAATTAAGCAAGTACGTAAGCAGAATCGAAGGAACAGACGTACTCTCGAGTGAAGGTAGCCATGGATCTCCACCAAGGATTGGGGAGGGCGGCGGATTCATTTCCGGAAAGCGATTCGATCAATGTGGAGGTAGAGGAGACGGATCCTCGGCAACAGGAGTTAATTTGGGAAGAGAGTGGTAGAAGTCGCCGGGAGCTGGAGTTACGGAGTAGGACGGACGCCATTGATGGATGGAGAGAGCAGGCCGAGACGATTTTTTGATGGTTTGTTAATGGGGTTTAAGATTTGAGGGTTTTGCGCTGTGGTGGGTTTAGGGCTGGCTCACTGACTTCGGAGTTTGGAAGAGGGGAGCTGGGGTTTATGAGTGGGCCTTTCTTGGGCTTTCTTACGGCGGGTTGTACTAATTTTCAGGAGCCGGCTTTCAACATTTTTACTTATAATTTGAATTATCCAAGTTTTATTTTGAACTATTTGTTGTAAATATGATAGAAGTTAGGTGGCTATTCTTATTTACAATATAGTATAGGAATTATGAGATTTATTCAATTGAGAATCATAAATAAATAAAAACTTTAGAAATCAATCTACACCACCAAATCAAGAAAATCGATGATTGAGATTGAGCACAAAGTTTAAGCACAACAAAAAATGTGAGGGTGTTTAGGGGTGGAAATTGGAACGAAATTTTCGATTTCGGTCGATTTCGATTCGAAAATTTTTGATTTTGGAATGATTATTTTTTTCGATTTTCGATTTTTCAATTTTCAAACCGAAAAAATTCTGATTTATTTTCGAACAATTTTCGATTTATTTCCAACAAATTTTTTATTTATTTCCAGAAAATTTTTAACTCATTTCCAAAAAGAATTCAATTTATTTTTAACTTATTTCTAAATATTTTTTAATTAATTTCATCCTCAATGGATCAAACTTAAGTTTGTGGACAAGTAACTTAATTAAATTCACACATGACCAAGCAAAAAGCATAAATAATTATCATACTTTTTAGTCTTCCTTTTCATAGCGTTTTTTTTCTTCATAATTTTGAGATTATAGTATTTTATGTTTTAACAATATTATTCACTTCAAAATTTATTTTGTACTTTAATTTGTATTATTTTTCTACTTTTTTCTTAAAGAATTTATTTTAAAAAAAATCTTGAATTGAAAGTATTTAATTTGTAGAATAAAATAAAGATGAATCATTGTAAAAAGGTAACATAGACTACGTAGTAACATGTTATAAGTGAACAAGGATCACTTGTTTAAAGATAAAAAAATTTCGAAATACGGAATTTTCCGAAAATTCCAAAATTTTGAAATTACGACTTTCCAAAATTCCGATATTTTTTAAATTTTCGAAAATCGGAATCAATTTTTGCGTTCCGAAATTTTCAGAACGGAAATCAAAAACAAATTTTAATTTTTGAAAAAATTCAAAAATATTATTTTTGATCCGTTTCATCCGATTTCCACCCCTAAAGATGGCATACAATCGTAATTTTATACAAATATCAGGGATTCGTAACCTAAAAAACATTAAAAAAAAAATAAACAGTAGTAATATCTCACACTGTAATTAATCGGATAAATTGAGGTATTAATTAAACGTTAAAATTTAATAAAAAGAGGAAAAGAGGATGGGCCATCAAATCGAAAATGCTCCAAATTCCTATGACCGAAGAAGGTAAATGACCAATAATGGTCAACTATCTTCATAACATTAAATATTGATATTTTGTATTTATACTTTTTAAAATTATAGTTATTTGTTTTCGGATCTTATCTATTATTGTTGTAAATATTGATATTTTGTATTTAAATTATGTTTTCTTGTATCCTATCTATTATTTAGTAAACATTAATTTCTTTTATTTTGGTTATAATTTTTTATATCCCATTACTAATAACATTAGTATTAATCTACTATTTATTTTACTGTTATTAGTAAATTTTATTACAAGTAAATTTTATTTTTACGAGAAAATATTAATTACTATAGTAGTAAATTTGATTTACTAGTAAATTTATATACAATGATGTTTGACTGTATATATCTTAATTATTATTTAGGATACATTTATGTTCTTGTATTCAATAATTTATGTGTTTTTATTTGTATTTTATCTATTATTTCGTAAATATTGATTTCTTTATATCCTAATTATGTTTTTTTTTTATTTTATCTACCTTTTAGTAAATATTAATTTCTTATATTTTAGTTATAATATTTTGTATTTAGTAATAAATTTTTGTATTTTATGATACAAGAAATCATAATTATGATACAAAAAATTATAACTAAGATCTCAACAATTATTATTATATTCTAATTGTAAATTCATGTATCCTGATTGTAAGTATTTTAACATATCTGATTGATGTATATAATGATTGATATTTTTGTATCTTGATTGTAAATTCTTGTATCCTAGTTGTATTATTTTAGGATTCTAGTTGTGGATCGGTATTCTTGTATCATAATTATAAATTCTTATATATTAGCTTATATGTTTAAGTATACAGTGATTGTTGATACTATTGTATCATAGTTGTAAATTTTGCATTCGAGCCTATCTATTTGATTATAGAGCTATTGCTATTCTTGTATCTTATTGTATCCCGATTCTAGTTTCTTGCATTTCAGTTATAACTTCTTGTATCCTAGCATATATGTTTAATTACTATAGAGTGATTGTTGTTGGAAAAATTGGATTTATCATTGTATCTTGGGAGACAGACGTCCATATACTGTAAGCACCAAGGCAGGAACAAAATCTGTCTTAAAGAAATTTGCACTATAGCATACCTCGCTTCGTTTAATCTTCGGTTTGATTTCAAATTTCCTTTCTATTTCTTTTCATCTATTTTCTTTTCTGATTCTTCTGAATATTATTTAAACCAGTTAAAGGAAAATTTTCCAACAATTGTTGATATTATTGTATTATATTTTAAATTTTGTGTCCCAACCTATTTATCTGAGTATATAGCTGTTGGTATTCTTGTATACCAATTATATATATTTTTTCTCAATTATGAGTTCTTGTATCCCAGTTATAATTTCGAGTATCCTAGTTATAATATTAAATATATTTTTTTGAAATATATTCTTCATGTATCTTGTTTGAAAGAAAATTTAATTTTGAAAAACAATCCGCAATCGAATTTTAATTTCGAATTTTAGATCATGAGATATTTTATTTTTAATAATTTCGTTTTTTAGGAGAGAAAAAATAAGGTAGTTATATAATTATTCTTGTACTTCTCATCTATTACAGAATTGTCACCAATAATTATTTTTCTTAATTAAATCTAAGTCATTCAATTAACTAGATCTAAAAGGTTAAAAATAGTTTCTAAAATAATTAGATTCTCAATTGAATAGCTTCCTAAAAACTATAATGTAAAGTTTAAATATTAAAATTTTTTATATTCATCGAGATTTTCAAATCAAAATTAATGAAACTAGTGAATGCTCATGCACGAGGGCATGGTGAAAAATAAAAATCGATGATTTAGTTTTTTTTTCTTGTCTGTTTTGAATGCATAATAATTTTTTTGCTTGATTTTAAAATATACATGCATGAATAAAGATAAACTTTTATGTAAAAAAGATTTTTTTTTTTGAAAAAGTATAGTGGAAGAAGATTTTTTTTTGGTGTCTATTTTGAATGCATAATATTTTTTGGCCTAATTTTAAAATATATATGCATTAATAAAGATACATTTTAATGTAAAAAAGTTTTTTCTTAAAAAAAAGAAAATAAGGAAAAAAATATAGTGGAAGAAGGAAAAAAAAGAAAGGAAAAAGTATAGTGATAAAAGTATAGGAATTTGTGCGAAACACTATTCATTATATCACTTTCATGAATTGTGAAGTACTTGTCCATGTACTATAGATGACGTGCTGAGCAAAAAAAATGTAAAATCAAACCAAACCGATGAAATCGATAAAAAAAAAAACTGAACCAATATATTAGTTTAGTTTCGGTTTCTAATACTATCAAAACCGAGAATATTGGTTTGGTTGCGGTTAAGTCGTGATATTATATTTTTCACTTATATACACTTATATTATCAATGCATTTACATTTCATAATATTATGTATTATATTTATATAAATTTTCACTATTTTCTTTTTATTTTCGATTTTTCCTCATCCAACTTTTATAATAGAGAATTATGTTCACTTAAATTTTGTAAATTGAATCATAAAATTTATTTTTTTGTGATTGAAAATCTATACTCTATGGATTTATTTTATCACCCATTGAAATTTAAAAATTACATAATTTCTTTTTAAAAATTAAAATTTTATAAAAATCGAACCCAAAAATATAAAGTCGAAGAGTCGATTTTTCATGTTCTTGGGTTAATTTTAATTTTAAAAAGTGATAAAATCAAAATTTTAATTTGGTTACGGTTTTAATTAAAAGTGATCAAAAGCGAACCAGACTGAACCATGATGACGGCTCTTTCCTCTAACTAAATGTGTTTCTCTATACAGATTTCATTGGTAATAAATTTACAACACTATTCTATTTGTTGAAATTTTTTCACTCAAAATTAATATTTTTATTTTTTAATTAGTAAAAAATATCAATTAAATAAATTTTAAATAATGACTAAAATAGTCTCAAAAAGTGAAAAAACTAAACTCAATTACTTTGAAAAGCTCAAATCCGTTGTTTTTATTTCAAGTCAATATTTGTGTAGATATTGGATTTCTCTTTTTCTTTTTTCTTAATAAGGATATGTGAAAAAAGGGCTCGTTTCCTTATAATTTCTTCTTTTACATTTTGGCTCTTTTATTTTATCATTTTCTCTAGTCTTTGTCCAATATTTTATTTTCTATGAGAGATGATCGAAAAGATTATGGATCCATTTGCATGATATTTTTTTTAATCTTTAGACCAAAAATATATATTTTTCTTTATATATTCTATTATTTTATCCTATTTTTATCATCATTTTATTTCTCTTTACTCATTTTTCTATTCTCAATACAACTTTTTTATTTTCTCATTTACCTTTTTTAATATAATTTTTTCTCTCATTTCTCCTCAGTTTATCTTGATCACCACACAACATTTTCTCTCCTCTTATTTTTTTTAATCATTTATCTCACAAGGATAGTTTAATTCATTCACAACAAATATGAATTGTAACAAAAATATCTATTTTTCCAAAAAAAATAAAAATAAAAATAGCAACAAAAAAATATATCATATAAACGGACCCTATATAACCAAACGTAACCCATAATAACATTGAACATTAGAAGCTATTCTCTTCCTTTAGGACGAAAAGTCAATTATTCTATTTTAATAAAAGAGTTCACTTTTTTTTTTTTTATAATTAAGCTATAAATATATAAAATTTTTCAAAAAAATATTATTAAATTTTAATTAATTTTTCATATTTTGTCCGAAACGGAGACACAAAATGACATATTCGTAAGCACTCTAATTCATGTAATCTTATTAGTGGTATCTCTCTAATTCATATATTTTTTCTCTTTTTTTTCCTCGTTCATTTGGTTTCACTATTCTATTTTTAAAAATTATTTTTTAACTTTTTCACCATCTCAGAAAAAAAAAATAATCTGAAAAAAATTTGGATTAACGACTTTGTAATTAATTGGATTTGTGTTACGATTAATGATAGGATATGATACTTATAAATTATGATGTTTGTCTATCTTCCTTTAGATGCATGCATGTACAACCGATCTTATAATATAATTTATATCCAAAGTAAGTTAATCATCTCAGTTTATTGTACCTCCTGAATTTCAATAATATTAACGACTTTGTAAAGTTCATGAGAAAATGGCAAAGAGCATCATCTTTAACGAAAGAAAGCTCGTTTAGAGGTTTTTTGGTATGATTTTGATAAATATTTGAGGTGGTGTTTGCATAGATGATTTTTTAATTTAATTTTTAATTTTTTGAAATGATTAAAAAAAATAAAAGATAAAAAGAAATTTTTTTGAAACCGATAAAAAGAGAAAAATCAAAATTTAATTTAAAACTATCCTCCAAACAAGTGGATGTGTTTGGCAATGGCGTTATTGTCACTTTGTTAGGAAAAACGTCAAAACGAACATTTATTAGGTTAGTTTCAAAAATATTTTTTTTTCTTTCCTATCTAGGGCTGTTAATGGAGCGAATTTTAATATGATTCGTTAGAACTTCGTCCACTTAAAGCGAATTTGGATTGAGTTAAAAATTTCGATCAATCATCTACCCGTTTAACTAGTTAACCGATAACTAAATGGATTGAATTTGAATTTGCGTAATTACCGCCCGTTTAAATTGAATTTGTTTGTTTATAAGTACTAATTAAAAAATTAAATATATAAATATATAGATATATTATATATATATACTATTTATTTATTATAAAAATAAAAATTTTAAAAATTATGTTTATAATATTTATATACCACTAAATTATTTTTTAAAATTTTTTATTGAAAATTTATGAATATGTTATTATTTAATTTATTAGTTTGATAATATTTTTTTAGGATTTTAAATATAATTGATAATTATCAAATACATCGGTATTATTGTTTATTAGATTGGTATTACATCAATATTTACCAAAGGATCGCTTGTAAATTATGTTTATAATTTTTTTAATTAACTTGACGGTTTTAAAATATTTATTTTTGTAAAATTTATATAATGATTATATAATATATATTATAGATGGATTAATTCGGTCCGTTAATCCGAAATCCAACACCGAATGAATTTGAATTTGAATTAGCTTTTGATTAATTCGATGATTAATTTGATAAAATTCGAATTTGACATGGATTAAGATAAACGAATCCGAATTTAAGCCAATTCTTTCATTTAAGATCCATTTACATACATATGTACCTATCTTTATATCATATAAAATTTACATAAAATCACAACTACCACTAATTTTCTTTTTCTTTTCATCACTATTATATAATATTTAAAATTTGAAAGATAAATTAGGATATTAGTATTACATCAAAAACCATAAAAATTACACACAAAAATAAAATTTTAAAAATCGACCACACCTGAGTTTCGTTGGAAAAAATAAGTGCGATGAGAAGTGGACAGCCGTAAAAACTACTCTGCCGAAAGGCCCATAAGACCCATAAGGCCTAAGCCTAACCGAAGTAAGCCCAAACTTAAATGAGAGAAGAAGAAGAAGAAGGAGGGCCCAAATCCAGTATATAGTTACACACTAGTAACGAATACTCCAGTCAGTAGTATCTTCCGCTCGCTCCACAGTCATTTGGTTACCGATCATCGAAGTCATCCATTACCTCTTTCTTTCATCTCCCTGCCCTCCACTTCCCTCCCCCCCAGCTCTCTACTTCATCACCATCAATCGAGGAAAACCTAATTCCTTCATCAATTTCAGACTCGAATTTCAGTTCTCATTCAAAAGCATTGTTAATTGCTTTCAATCGGAGCTCACTTTGATGCCTTCGCCTGCTGCGCTGAAAATGTTTGGAAGGTGAGAAATTGAGCTGCTGTTAGTTAGTAATGGTTCCATGGGGAGGACTCAGCTGTTGCTTGAGTGCTGCTGCTCTCTATCTCCTTGGAAGAGGCAATGACAGGTAACACTTAATCCTTTTTTTTTTTTTTGCTTTTACTTCTCCTAATTTAGTTTTTTTAATGCATGTATTTGATCTATTGAAGGGACGCGGACGCACTCAATTCCGTCACTCGTGTTAATCAACTGAACGATTTAGGTTTGTAATTTGTCTACGTTTGTTTGTGTTTCGGTGGCCAGAAAACAAAACATCAATTACTCTTGACATGTGATTTCCCTTACATGTTTAGTTTTAAGTTTCAAATGTTAAGTCAATCTATATTGGTGAAGCTAATGTGTGCAAGTTAAAGATTCGTTTGGTGTAGGACAGTTGGAGTACTTTATTGTTTACGTAATCGAGGGTAGCATAAGATATGTTTTGTTTTTCTAAAAGAAGTGTACTCCATTTGATCAAGCATAGTTATACAGACAAATTTCTACTAGGAAATGTAGATAGAATCTCAAGTAGTGAATGCATACGCTGTCTAGAAATTATTAGTGTATCATACTTTTAGAGCTCCTGAGAGTCTGGCCAGATGTCTTCTAGTACTAGTTGACTATTGTATTAACATTTTTAATGCCTTAAATCTTGAATCAAGGTATAGAAGACTGATCAGTAAAATGTAATGTGATCTACAACTCAACTTAGCCTCAGTCCTAACAATCTGGGGTCGGCTCCTAACGTGATATGATCGATGACACAAAATCGGAGTACTTTGGAAGTTTAAATAGTGTGGTCATTCCTTCAACTTAAACCAAACCAGCAGTTGAGATGTTGTTTGGCTGATCACAAGTAAGGAGAAAATTTTTGCATGCATATTTTGTGGTCTTCGACCAATGACATTTGTGAGAGAGTAATTGTTTTGTGGTTATTGCTCTTCTTTTTCTGCATTTCTTGAAGGGAAGAGCTTCAATATCTTACTTTGTCAGGATATGAATTTTGTAAAAGGATTTTCGCCCCTATCTCTTAGTTTGATTAAAATTTGTTGACAAAGCTATTGTGATTGCTCACTATGTAAGTTACTCAAAAGTTATGAAGCCATCTGCCATGTGATTTGCTATATTAGGAGGAAACTGTCTCTTTATTACGAGAAAGTTTTTGTCGGATTTTGTTTTCAATTATTGAAAAGAGATTAGCTTAACAATCTTCGAATAATCCGAACTCATTATACCTTTCAGCCCAGTTACTAGATACTGCAAGCAAAGTTTTACCTCTGGTTGTTTCAATATCCGGAAGAGTCAGTTCAGATAATCCCATCAATTGTGAGCGTAGTGGTTTGCGATGTGTTATTGTTGAGGAAACGGTAAATGAACCTTAAAACACCCCTATCCATGCAATTTTCATAAAACATGAATTTGGACACTTTCTTTTATATCATTTTCAGAAAGAAAAACACTTTCTAAAACACAATGATGCTGGTTCATGGATACAAGATTCTGCTATGATGTCCTCCAACCTCAAAGAAGTTCCCTGGTACCTGGTGAGCAGTGGTTATCTCCTTCCCACTCCCATCCCTTTTGTTTGCTATAAAATTTTATCTCTACCATCTTCTTCAAAGAATATTAAATTAGATATTTGGCTTTTGAGAGGCCATGTTTGATTGTCCTTGATTCCTCTGTGTCAGGATGATGGGACTGCTCGCGTATATATAGTTGGTGCCAGAGCTGCTGCTGGTTTAGTATTAACCGTTGGGAATGAAGCATTTGAGGAGTTGGGACGGTCAGTAATGGGTGGAACATTAGACTATTTTCATGGTCTCAAGGTCTGGCTTACCTTTGACATGTTATTGTTGCTTGGTTTATAGAAGAATGTTTATGTTGCTGGATTAAGCCTGCATGGTAAAGGTTTAGTTTTACAGATGCTCGGAGTCAAGAGAGTTAAACGTGTTCTTCCAACAGGCACGCCTTTGACTGTTATTGGCGAGGTATGTTATGTTTCTGATTGTAGCATGGATAACTGTCTTCCCTATTCTACTATAAGTACAAAGGAAGAAAGTATCAATCCCATGCTGCTTTATTACTACGAAGATGACCAAAACCATTAAGAATGCAGATGAAATGTAAATGATGTTTGTAACTGAGCAAGTTATGGTCCTGTGGTTGTGGCAAAATGTCATTGTGCTGATTCTACTGGTTCTTGTTGTGAAATAGAACTCATGTTTATTGAATTGAATCTTGTATGGTTTCCAGTTTGTGTTGTGTGATACCAATGGTACATTATTGACTAGTGCGTTTCTGTATTGATGCCATTAAGCTGGGTATTTAAACCAAATTAAACTTATCGGAAGAGGCTAGAAAATTTACTTGAGCTTTAATGAAATTGTGATTACATTCTATCGATAATAGAAAATAAAATTTGTAAATGCAGATTACAGTTTTGAAGAGAAAGAAAAATCAGACACTTGGGCTTTGGCAGAGTGAAGGATACTAAAGTTTTGTGGAGTTGTGCTATTTTCAGTAAATTTTTTTTTGGGGAGGGGGGGGGATATCTTGGATTGAGATGAATTCTCGGATCTTCAGGAATCGTGTGTTATCTTCTTCCAGCCTTTCGGAAGATTTCCTTTTAGACCTCTCTTTGGGCGCATTATTTGGGAGCTTTCACAGGCTTGCCTTTAGTGGGTTTCGCTAGAGATTGGAAATAGATTGTAATCTAGGATTGGTAATACTAAAATAATTGTATAATATGTGAACCATAAGAATGAAGGACGTGTCTTTAAAATCAGCTCTATGTCAAATAGATAATAACTTGAGCTCAAATTTGTGGTGACTCTACAAATGAAAGACTTAAAACCAAAGCATAAACTAACTGAAATGTGTGAAAATTTTGTGTTGTTTGACAAATAAGTGCGCTAGTTCGGAGAATGAAACTATCGATGGCGCTAATGCCAATGCTAGAGGCGAAGAGGACCAAACATATAGGATTTTCCTTGGTAGCTTTATGACATGAGGATTATTGAAGTCTGGATTATTCAATCTTCCATGAAGTGTAATCCAGATATATCTTTATAATAGCAGGAGCTGCAGGACAAATGCCAGAAACTCAATCCTTTTAGATTCTCACCTGCTTCTAGTCGCAATCCCCCTGGGCATCTTCAAGTCCTATATTCTTTATTTCTATATCCTAAAGCAGCGACTCTTCTTAGGAAAGTCTTCTAGTTTTTATTCTAATTATGTATACTTCTATCTATTTAGTCATCATTGATGTTATTCTTCAGCTGTGTTATGATCATTAGGTATTTCTTCTTTCCACAGGCTGTTAAAGATGATATTGGAACAGTCCGGATTCAGCGACCCCGCAAAGGCCCTTTTTATGTTTCTCACCAAACCATTGATCAACTAATTGCAAATCTTCGGAAGTGGGCGAGGTTGGTTTCTCCTTGTACATAGCATTTGTAGATATGCTATTACACAGTGAAATAAGCAAGTAATGTGCTTATTCTGTTTTTAGTTTTTCTAAAATCATGCATTGGAAAGATGGCTACACACTTTGTGACAGGTTTTGACTGTACCATGGTTGGTACAACACCAAGAGTTGTTCGCATATTATCAGTAGCTTTAACCTGTTAACTCACGTTCTATCTCACAGTGAAATAAGCAAGTAATGTGCTTATTCTGTTTTTAGTTTTTCTAAAATCATGCATTGGAAAGATGGCTACACACTTTGTGACAGGTTTTGACTGTACCATGGTTGGTACAACACCAAGAGTTGTTCGCATATTATCAGTAGCTTTAACCTGTTAACTCACGTTCTATCTCACATTCTTACTAGAAATCTATCCTTCCAGGTGGTACAAGTACGCCTCGATGGGTTTCACGGCATTTGGTGTTTATCTGATTGCTAAGCATGCCTTTCAATACATCATGGAAAGAAGGCGGCACTGGGAATTAAGGAAAAGGTACGAGTATTATTGTTGACACTACTTCATTGTTACTTGCGAGTGTGGAGATTGTATTTCTTCTTCTTTTTTGTTTTCTTTTTAAAATTTATTTTTACGTATGGGGTTTTGACTACATAAATGATCGTGTTTTGACTCAGGTTGATGTACTCAGTTTGGTTTAGATCAGAGTCTAATTCATACATTTAACCAGTTGGTTAAAGGAGAAATTTACTGCATTTAACTGTTAATACTGCAAAAAATAGAAAGAGAAGTTACTTTCTGTTTGCATGGTTGCTGTCACAACTGATGCGTTTGGAGTTATACTTAACAATATGGTTATCGAACACATCGTTTGTACCTCAGATCAATTTTTCGCTTAAATTAGTATTACACTGCGTATTATATATCTAAAAAATAAAATAAAATAGAAGTATGTTGTTGGGTATTCGAAAATTATTGGCAACGTGAGCTGTAATTACTACTCCCTCCGGTTCACAATAGTAGCTTTTTTAGCCAAAAAAATTGTTTCAAAATAGTTATCATTTTAGTATTTCTAGACTTTTTAATCCTTATTTTCCTAAAGTGGGTTGCTAAATGCCGTTCCTAAACTTCTCGCTACCGCCCCTTTTATACCTAAAATACCCTTATTCAAAAGAAATCCCAAATCTCTGCTTAGTTAGGTCGAAGAAACATACGATACTGGCGATACCTTTATAAATGGAGCCATCATTGCCACATAAAAAAATCCCCAAGTAATTAAGAACCAACAAGCAAGCCAAACAATTACTAGTTGAACTGGGTAGATCTAGGATCTGTGCCAGTTAAGTGGAGGAGACGCCAACATATAATGAACATAACTACCGAACGGAATAATTATTATCCAGTTAGAGTGTGTGTGTAGACGTCAGCAACTATTTTCAGAAGGAAAGAAAAGTAGTTTTTGAGAAAAGGGTATATACCGGTGGAATTAACTAGAGCAGTCTCCGGCAAGAGTTATAGACGTCTTTAATATGCCACCGGAAGTCTTTTCTTCTCTGTAGCTATACTGGGTGGGGAGTTTTTTTTTTTTCAATAAGTTTTTTTTTTGGTATAAAATGGGCGGTAGCGAGGAATTTAGGCGCGTCATTTCGCACCATCCTTTCCTAAATTGCCCTCTTATTCTCCCAACTACCCATGACCATTAATTGCATTTATCTCTTTTATTATTAATAAAGATAAACTATTTAATAAGGGTAAATTTGTCAAGAAGCTTTATTTCTTAATATGTGTGCATGTCTAAAAAAGCTACTATTGTGAACCGGAGGGAGTATTATAACCTTCTTGCATTCTTCTACATCTATTCTCTCCTATGGCTCTTATTTGTGTATCATAGGTGTGTGAGCTTCTAATTTGATTGTTTCCCTAAATATTATCTGGCATCCTTGGCATAGCCTTGGTGTCTCTGCATTCAGTTGAAGCCTTCTTACGTAGATGGAATGCTACTTACACATGTGATAACTATTTGAGTAGTTTCTGTAATGAGAGGATTAACGAGGAAATTGCCATTTGAAAAACAATGAAGACTCTTTTTGTATGAGTTGTGCAATCAACAATATAGAACATCAAGTACGTGTGGAAACTCCAGCTAGTCCATAAATCAAGCATATCTAGATGAAATACAAAGCTGATCCTTCAAGGACTAGAAACCGAACCTTAAGGATCATGTTGTGATACATAAAAGTGTTGGTGGTTCTCATTCATTCCATTTCAACACAATTTTTCTTCTTCAGCTGCTAGCCGAACTACGCTTTTTTGATATTTTTTTTGCTGGACCGAACTGTTAATATCTTTCTATATGCAGGGTTCTTGATGCTGCAGCTAAAAGATCGGCACCTCATAATGAAGGTAGCTCACTTCACGTGTACCTAGTGTTTACAAATGTTGTTGACTGTCCTAAAGAGGAAATTAATCTCTTATTCCTCGTTTTCATATTATGGCAGGCTCAAACGGGATCACTGAGAATGGATCAGATAGCACCAAAAAGGACAGGCAAATGCCAGACATATGCGTGATATGCTTAGAGCAGGAATATAACTCAGTGTTTGTCCCGTAAGCTTCCCAAAACCCTCCCTTTTTGGACTTAATATTATACTGTATACTTCAATCACTCCGTGGTACCTCCGTTCTGCTCTCATCTACCTAATCCCTGTTATTCCTGTTCCTTCCTGGATAAGTTTACAATGAGCTCCGAACATTGGCCATTTTTGTTTAATCTAGCAAGCTGACCTATTGGACTTGTTTTTCAGGTGTGGTCACATGTGCTGTTGTGTGGCTTGCTCGTCACACTTGACCAACTGTCCACTTTGTCGGCGTCGAATAGAGCAGGTAGTGAGGACTTTTCGCCACTGAGCAATTCTGTGAAGTTGCATTGGCACCATGAGCAAAAAGTCTGGAACTTGCACAATGCGGTATTAGGACTCACTTTCATGGTAAGTTGTTCAAAAGCTTTGGCAATTGTAAGTTATGCCTCTCTTCTTACAAGAAACTCAACCACTGATGTTGAGTTATATATGCTTGTTAAAAAGAGTAAACAGTAACAAGTTGTGTACCATATCTTAAAAGCCTTTGATTCACATTTTTTCTTTTGAAAATTGTAAATAATATTTCCCTGAATGAGTTTGGAAGCTGATGTGATTCATATGAAATATATCAGAAACTTTGTTTCAAACTTAATTTTTTTTTGTTTTTTTTTTGTGTCTGTGTGTTTCTAAGTACGTTAGCCGTCCTAGAACCCAATGAAAACCCAATGTGGCGTCACTCTAGTCGATTATGTTTGGGAGACCTGCACTGGGCTCCACTGTTACTTTGGTAATACACATTTCAACATTGACCACAGCTTGTGGAGAACATTCATTCCAGTTTAAGAGACTTGACTTCGTTTGTTTGAAATGGCCATCATGTCATAGTTGTTCTAGCTTCAAGATTGCCTCAGGGTGGTGTAAATTTTGGAAGTAGGGTAAAAAGATTCATTTCCACCCTCTAAGCCTCAAAGGTTCAGACTTGAATGCAAAATTAGGTGGTAATTCCTTGGGGTATTGGATGCTATAGTTCGTACTTCTGGGAAAATGAAAGTATAGCAACATTTGCTTTAAGTGTTGAGCTGCACTTCTCAAGTTTCAAATGGGCGAATAATATAAAGATCATAAGTGTTCTTCTCATCAGATAATTTTTGGGTTCGGAATAAGTAAATCATGCAATGACATTGTACTGATGATTTAATTTCCATTACTAGGTATTCTTCTCATCCTATGAACAACTCGAGCTTGATGACTTGGTATTATGCTGGCTTGTCAAGTAATGAGTCAGATTTCATTACAGCTTGAATGAGTTATCATCCCCAACCTCTTAGTTCTGACTGATATGCTCGTCGCATCTCCTCGTTTTTCTTTACCCTTGGAAGATATTCCCTTTAACAAAATTAAGTACCTACTTTTTCTCTAAATGGAGCATTTCGTTTCATTTAGTTTATTCTTCCAACTAAGTTATTCAACATTTGTTTGACTTTTAGGCCCTCACAGAATCTGATTCTACCAAACACAGCCTCTACTTTTGTTTCCCCCTTTTGAAGCTTATGAAACAGCTAAGAGGTATTCAATCATTTGATTGCTTCTTATAGCTTTACTTGCTGGATACATTTTATACGTAAGAGGCAGAAGAAGCACGGAAAGTAGAATATGATCCCAAATCAATACCTGTAAATTACTCCCTGAATTGAGAAATGTTTTTCTTGTGATCGATTGTCACTAGCTAGCAATATTCTCAGAGACATCCCCACTATACTCTTTTTGACGTTTGCGCTCCCATTAGCTTTCAGACGAAGAAAATGTGCTACCGGGTTTTATCCCCATCTCCTATTAAAGGCTTCATCATTGTCATTCTTCTTAGTAACTGAAAGTTGAGAACACTCCCTGGGCTTCACTTTCTGTTCCATATGGCAAAAAATGATGCCCCTGGCAACCCTAAAGGGTCCTGTGAGAAGATATACAAAGCTACTCTTAGTACAATGCATAGGATCTCACATCGTTCGAAGAACAATGGTCAAAGTCCTGTTGAGCATCCTGCAGCTAAAGCCAAGGTTTCCTCCACTATGCCTACTGCTTTTCACCATCCTCCGGCAAGTACAGAAATCCATATTGAGTTTGAACCCCGGCAAGAACTTTTGGGAGAACAGGGGATTGAGAAGGAGAGCAAGGAGAATGCAAACCTTCCGGTTCAGAAGGTAACTCGATTTTCTCTCAAGGTTGAGCCTCATCAAGGTGACATACCTGCAAAGGTAAATCCTTCAAAAGATGGAGAAGGTAGTAGGAAACTAGCGGAACAGCACAGTCTCAACGATAGGGCCGGGAATTATATTGAACGTGTGAAAAACAAGATGAGAGCTACGTCCAATGTCGGTCGAGGGAGGAGTTTCGCAAGACGTGATAGCTTCAACGATAGGGTTTCGAATTATATCAACCATGCAAAGATTAAGATGATCAAAACTACTTCAACAATTAAGTCGAACGAAGACTGAGATAAAGCTTTGTACAAGGATGTAAGAAGTCTGGTTCCTGGACTTACCCTTGTGGATAATTGCGTAAAGCTAAAGATGCATGCGTGTGTGTATGTATTCTGGGTCTGAGTTTCACACTCATTCTCAAAAGCTGTGAAAGGTAATGTGTAATAAAATTGCTTTGTTTGTAGTCTCTTCCCAAAATGCACTATAAATTATGTACAAGTAGGAGCTGTTACCGCCCAACTAACTTGAACTGTAGGCCTGACTAGGAAAGCTGTGGTCGAGCTCGAGCACCTCAATCAAGTTTGGGTTCGTAATCGGCTTGACAGTCGAGTCGACTCGAGTCTCGTAAAGTTTGTGAAAACCCTGCCTATTATCCGAGGAGATAGCCTACCTACCTCACATAGCTTATCGTGTTGCCTTTGCATTTATTTCTATTTCCATTTCGCTCTCCTGAAGAGTGAAGATCAATACCACAGCAATTCGCATCTGCAACGGGCATTTTCATGCGATTTGTTGTCACATTTCACCTGTCGGTGAACTTTTATCTTTTGGGCTTTGGGGAAGCTAAAAGGCCAGCAAGCATCGTAATACTGGGCCTTTTCCCATACCATTTATTGGTTTATTTGGGCCTAATTAAGTCCAATCAAGTGATTTTCATCTCTGAACTCACAATTGAAATTTGACAATTTCTCACTTTTTTTCTTTTTTTCTTTCTTTTATATATATACTAGTTAATGCCCGTGCCCGAGGGCACGGATGGCATTTTCGAAATTTTTAATACTACTTAATGTCCGTGCCCGA
>JAOWAN010000049.1:2264576-2288568 GCA_028566635.1 Lobelia cardinalis
TAACATTTTTTTAAGGGTTGTATTCTTTTTTTTTTTTAATTTTTGTTTTTGTTTTAATTTTTGTATTTTTTTTTTTTTTTTTTTTTTGTAGATAAAGATCCGAAAATCCATACTCTTATCTTGGTTCGTCTCAATTTTTTTTTGTAATCTTAGATCGTAATTCCTGTAGAGAGAGGAGGGGAAAAGCATAAAAAGGATAGAGAAACTCACGTTATGTGTGTGTGTGTGTGTGTGTCAGTTTGAGCAATGAATGTGTGTCGGTTTATCCGTTTCAAACGCCACAATAAATTACTGTAGAGAGAACTATAGATCAACCAAGCTAATTTATACTATAGATATACTAATTGGCCAAGCCTTTGCGCCTCACATTACTATTTGACAGGATAATTTGGCTGCCTTATGATTTGACCCCACCTATTTTTCTATCCAAATTCATATATAGAACATGACCATTTTAAAATTTACTTTATTAAAAATAAGTTTTTTTCATTTCCTTTTTTATAATTTTATAATTTAATTATATTATTTAATATAAATTATTTAGAAAATTATCAAATATTGATATATATCAAAAAAGTAAAAGTCAAATCATAATATTAAATCATATAGAGAGTAATAATAATATTGTAAATTGTTGCAAAAATATTAAATAATAAATGATGATATGAGTTCATTCTTCTTATTTTCATTTAAGTCAAATATTAAATAAATATGAAATAAAATATGAAACACATGCTTTTCTTTCATTCTTATTTTGACTTTCTAATTTTTTCTTTTCAATTTAACATTTTGCTGGTTATAAAATATATTAAATACTACGCCATCCGCCTCATTTGAAGGATTGCACTTTTGTTTTTGAGATCAAAATATTACTATTAGTATTAAAAGCTACAGAATTCATATTTTCATCGTTCCAATTTAAGTATCCATTGTACATAAAGTAAAATTTTAAGAGACCCTTATATTAGAGGTCGGACCAAATGAAGTTAATGAGCACAAGTAATTTTTTTATTTTTTCTGTTAATAGTTTTTAAAAAAAATTGAATTAGGGCTAGTAAAAATTTAGATCGTATTTAATTAAAATTTATTATTACATAAATAAAGAATGAATATTATTGAAAGAAACAAGTAAAGATCTATTTATCACTATAACAAAAAAAGATATATTTATAAAAAAAAAAGTATTAAAATTCTTTTTAACACTCATAATAAACCAATTATTTTGAAAGAACGTGTTAAAATAGATGCAGAAATAATAATAACAACAACAAAAGGTCTTAATCTCAATCAATAAAATATTAAAATTAAAAACTGAAAAATAGAAAATAGAAAGAAAAAAGTTAAAATGATTGAATGGAGTGGAGATCATGTATATTATAATATTTTTAATTTTTTATATTTTATTTTAACAGCTGACTTAAAAAAGAAGAAAGGCATTTATGTTATTATTTATTAATATTTAATATTTTTATAACTATTTACCTTATTTTTGTTCTATTATTACGATTTGATTTTCATTGTTTTTTCTATATATTAATAATTAATATTTTTGTAACAATTTATATCAACTAATACCTTTGTCTCTCACATTACTGTACTACTATTTGACATCCCCTTCAATTTTCAAACAAGTTGACTGCCCAGATTAACCCTTTGAAAACAAAGTTCTCCTCCGTCCCCCTCTCTGACGACGACCCTCCATTTCACACACACACACACACACACACAGTCTCTCCTCTGAAATTTGGGATTCGCATGGAAAAATCGTGACACGGATCGATCGAGCTGTACTGTACGGACGCTGAAGAAGTAAAAGGGACTGGGACACAACCGTCATCATGGCTGCGGCGGCGACCGTACAACAGCCGGCGAGTCTGTGGGAAGGGGTAACGGAGATGACGAAGCAGGCGCAGGGAAAAGGCTGCGACCCCTTGCTGTGGGCCGTACAGCTTTCCTCCAACCTCTTGTCTGCTGGCGTCACCATGCCGTCAACCGAAGTCGCCGAGCTTCTCGTCTCCCATATTTGCTGGTCGAACAACGTTCCGATCACCTGGAAGTTTCTCGAGAAGGCGTTGACCGTCAGGATTGTTCCCCCTCTCCTCATTCTCGCTCTCCTCTCCTCCAGGTCTTTCTTTTAGATCATTTAAAATATTGTTATCAATGAAAATTGTTCCGGTGAGTGTTCTAGGGATCAAAATTACAGTTACTCTGGCCTCTATTTTTGTATAAATGTACGTGGTAGCAGTTTGGTAGGAAATGATTATTGAACCAATTTGTACCTACAATGACTTGGAATGGAACAATCGTTGTTGATATGCAACAAGGAGAACGCTATGTTCTTTTATATGCGAAGTAAAGCATGCTTGTAGAAAATTGTACTCCCTATGTCCCAAAATGAGTTTCAATTTTGATTATAATATGAAAATTAAGGAAGTGGGAAATGTAAGTAAATGAGTGGTACATCATAATCACCCTTAGTACTACCACTATTTTTCTGCATGTGGATAATGAAACATGCTAAGGACAAAGTGGATTGACACAACGGAGTATCGGGGTTTAATCAGATGTGGTTGATAAGGAACTCTTTTGGGAGAAATTCCTGAAATATAAACTAGCCGGGCAAAAGCTAGGATTTTCATAACACCAAGGGGGAAGGAAGAAGAAGAAAAGTTTAATTTATAGAATGAAATTCTCAAGCTATTACGATGTGCTTAAATAGGCTAAAGAAATATTACCAAATATGCGAAGAAAAATAAACTAAATCCATAGAGAACAAGGAAATAATCAAACCATTAATAAAAAGAAAAGAAAATAAGAGAATCCTAAAATATTAAGTAAATCGTAAAGTTGTCCCGCACCAGGAATTTAGTAAATTTGTGGAAAATCGACACTCTTTTTGGGACAATATTCTCCGAAAATTTGGACACTCATTTCGGACGGAGAGAGTAGTTTTGAAAGGTTAAAAGATGTTATTGTTTTAGTTTATTTGAATTAAATTGTTTGTTATACCTCTAAGTAATACTCCCCTCTGTCCCAAATGATAGTCCCATTGTACCTTTCATATACTTTAAGGATATAACTTTACTTGTTTGTACCATTATTAATTTACAATTAAGATTTTAGGCTTTTCTAGAAAGTGGACAATCTTCTTCGGATGGAGAAAAAAGGAAATTGGTACTATCTTTCCAGGATGGAGGGAGTATTTCATTTTGCAGTTCTTCTAACTGTTGGATAGAAGCTATTGATATTGTAATCCTGTGATTCTTTCTATAAGAAAATGACTTCCTCTTGAGTTAGATTTTGTATAAGATTCTCTTTGATTGATCACTACATGCACAATTTTTTCTTCTTGTTTTTAATAGGGTAATCCCAAGTCGAAGAAGCCATCCTGCAGCATACAGGATTTATATGGAACTCCTTAAAAGACACATGTTTTCATTGGCATCTGACGTTAATGGTCCAAAATATCAGATGTACGATTTTCTCTCTCTCCCTCCCTCCCCGAGGCATATTGCTGATTCGTTTAGTACAAAATGTTAAATAACATTTTGTATATCACATTACATTTACAGCTCTGACCATGTAACTGAACTATATCATAGATGGACACCTAATTTTCCTTCCATTGCAAATTCACCGTGGAAGCTGCCATCAGGAAGCTTTCACATGTAGTTGGCTCACATTATCTGAACTTTACGAAGTCCCAATTGACTTAACCCAAGATTGCCCATTTTTAATAATTCCAAAAGTCATATATGTTTGTGACGTAAATTTGGTGATTAGTGATTGTGGAACAAAATTGTGATTTGTACATTCTCATACTCTATCTTCTATTTTGTTTACGTTTTTAGGTGAAGCAACCTATGCCTGATATTCAATCCTCATTTTATGCTCTAGTTCTAAAAATTCAATCCTTATTTTTAATGCCGTTTTTCACTGTCCCTTTATCAAAAAACATTTTGATTCGCGTTGGAATTAGCCTAATCAGCAACTCAAAAGTGTGAGGTTAGCTCTACCTATATGCATCTAATGGGAGAAACACAATTGGAAAATACAGAAATATTCATTTCAAACATGTAAAAATTATGGCCTAATGACAATACTAACCAGTGTGCTTTGCCTTGTGTTTCAAATATGCCAACATACTTTGTTCATTATTTTAGAGCCAATGTACATTCCCATTTGTTCTAACTAACAATTCCCTTAAATTTTCATCAAAAATATAACGGATCAGTTAGTATAGCTATTAATTGTGATTTTCTATGGACGATAAAACATATTTTCTTCGACACAAAATGATTTTTTTTAGTAAGGAAAAGTAAGATGCACATAATTATGATGTAATAAAAGTCGAAATCAATATTCATGCCAACAGAACCATTATATATTACTGAATGGAGAATTGACGAAATTGGTATTTTAGAACAATTATAAAAGTATATTGGCTATAAAGTTGAGAAACGAAGTACGTTGGTATATTTAGAACTTGGATAAAAGGTACGTTAACTAGTACTGTCATTAGGCCAAAAATTATTAAATCATGATTCCGTCCTAAAATGTAGATATGAAAATGTCAAGCTCAGGAATATACTTTTTTCGCCAAAATATAAATTGATGCCCAATAGTTTATCTTAAATCCTATGGGTCTTATATTTCATTTCGTTTTGTTAGAATTCTAACCCTCCGTCTCACAAAAATAAATAAAAAATAAAAGATGAAAGAAAAAAAGAAAGTCTCGGCATTTAAAATCATGTTCAGTGCTCAAGATGGATCTCGTTAATATAACATTGAAAACTTGCCGTGTTTGGTTAAAAGTTGAATATATTTAACTTGATTGATTTAATTTCATGCTTTTCATATTCTTATAGAGATTGAACTTCACAAATTGGATCTTATCCCGTTCATTAACACCACGAAACACCTGGCATTTGTTGGCCCTTACAATCCCCTGATTCTGATGCTAACAATGAGAAAACGTACCATTTTTTCGCTCACTAAAGTTAAACTGGCTTGCTAAACTTGCATTAAGCAACATAAAGGGTTTTTCCGTCTTTTATCTTCATACTAAAATCTTCTAGCCACAGACTCATTATTCTGTGACTCTGCATGGGCTCTCTGGACATAGTTCTGAATTCTCTCCTGACTAAAACTGATGATCAGGTTGATGCGACTCTCGTACCTACTTATCTTTCGAAATTCTGTTTATCCTGTGCTTTATGCAAAGCTTAGCAAGATTAACATATATTTACAATGCAATTGCAGGATCATGGAATCCATCGACAATGTTCTCCATCTTTCGCAGATATTTGATCTTCAATCTTCTGAACCTGGGGTTGTCATGGTTGAATTTGTCTTTTCCATTGTGTGGCAGTTACTTGATGCATCATTGGACGATGAAGAGTTGCTGGAACTTACTCCTGAAAAGACGTCCAAATGGCCAACCAAGCCACAGGACATGGGAATTGACCATCATAATAGTTTTGGTGAAAAGAAAATAGATAGTCACGAGGGGTTGAACAAATTAAATACCATTATGGCTCTTGATATAATTGGAGGATTTTTCCAGGATAATGTAACTTCCAAGATCCTATATCTGGCACGTCGAAACATGTAATGAGAGCTGCTGTTATGTTTATTTTAGATTTGCCTGCATTCTACTTTATTCTTTCCATCACATCTGATGCTTTCGTGCTTCATATCTGATATCACAGTTCATTTTCCTCTTAGGTCCACACACTGGGGACGTTTCATTCAGCATATGAGACTGCTTGCAGCAAACTCATCAGCTTTGAGAAATTCAAAAACCATAACTCCAGAGTCCCTTTTGCAGTTAACATCTGATACGCGTATACTTCTGTCTCGTCAGCGCAAAACATATTCACAGCAACATTTTCATGCTGTAATGGCTTCTGGGTCGCTCATGTCATCTGCAGCTCAATGTCATGGTGCTAGTCGTTCGGCAATTTGGCTCCCAATTGATCTGTTCCTAGAGGATACTATGGATGGTTCGCAAATGACGGCCACAAGTGCAGCTGAAATTCTAACTGGTGCAACTATTTAATCGTATACTCTATACATATGTTTGAGTTGTAGCATGGGCTAAATTTTGTTACTCTAAATAAAGTGACTGAACAAGATTGGTATTGCAGGTCTAGTTAAGGCTCTTCATGCAGTTACGCAGGCATCCTGGAAGGATGCATTTCTTGGTTTGTGGGTTGCAGCTTTACGGCTTGTCCAAAGGGTAAAAACTTGTGATAAAATTATTCAAAGAATTCCTATATCTGGATTGAATCTTTTTAGATGGTGGGATGTCTTAACGGTGTCTTTTGCATCTGCATATTAACTTTCTTGATGTTGAAATTCAAAACCTCATCATATACATTTTTTGGTCTTGATTTCGGCTAGCCTTTCAAAATTAATTTCATATGTTTCTAGGACAAAAAATTAATTAAACAGGACTATCAGTTTTTTGTGTTAAGGAGAGCCTGATATACAGGAATGTTCTATCCTAGCATCTAGAAATTTTCATACATTTTGTCAATAATTCACCTGAGAGTAGTTTATCCTAAATATGATGCGGCAGCTACATATGATTTTGATTGTTTGTTCAGCTCAAATTTTGCAATGTCTGGCTTTTCCTCATATTGTTAGATTTTTGCATCCATCCAGGTGATTTTTCTTCGTAATTTCTGCACAAAACATGTTTTACCATGCTTTGCAAAACTTTCCGCTTAATGTTCATTTAAATTCTCCTGTTTCTGGTTTACTCCTTTACATCTTGCTTATATCCTCGTGGTCTTTTAGGAAAGAGATCCTTGCGAGGGTCCAGTGCCGCGCCTAGATACATGCTTATGCCTGTTGTTGTCTATTACGACCCTTGCAATCGTTCGAATTATTGAAGAAGATGAAAATGCTGTGATTGGTGAAACTGAGCACTGGCCCACCCGTCAAAAGCATGAGAAACATGTTCCTGGAGACTGTCGCAAGGAACTAGTCTCCAGCCTACAACAGCTTGGTGACTATGACAGCTTGTTGACTCCACCCCTGTCTGTAACTTCCATAGCAAATCAAGCTGCTGCAAAGGCGATGATGTGTCTCTCAGGGCTAACAGTTGGGAGTGGATACCTCGATGGTGTGAGCTTGAATGACATGCCAGTGAACTGTTGTGAGTAATCTCTTTGCTCCAATGCCTTAGTTCCATGTAATATTCAACTTGGGCTGCGATATGAGATGTTTTCTACTCTCTTCTTGTTGCAACTTCATTTTTAGTTGTTGAGAGGTTGATATGCAAAAAGCTATTTGATGCTGTATTTCTAAACTTTTTCAAATCTCTCTGAACCTTTTCTTGCTAATCAAATTTCCCCCTTCAATTTGTTTGCTCATTGCAAGTTCCCATGTATTTATGGCTCAATACTTGTAATGAATGTTTATTATTTTATTTTTTTTGCCTTTGGGAATATTTTTGTAAATTGTCTATCTGTAACATTCTAAATTTTTGTCATCACACAGCGGGAAACTTGCAACATCTGATTGTCGAGGCCTGCATTGCTCGAAATCTCTTGGACACCTCAGCATACTTGTGGCCTGGTTATGTGAAGGGGCGCAGCAATCAAATGCCCCGCAGCGTTTCAGGCCAAATGCCTGGCTGGTCATCACTGATGAAGGGGTCGCCTTTGACTCCTCCAATGATAAGTGCTTTGGTCTCAATTCCAGCTTCAAGGTATACTCGCATTGTACTTTCCAACTTTCTGGTTTCGCTCCAGACCCCCACCCCACACAAAACCAATGGCAAATAAGTACAGCCATCTCGATCCCCCCCTCCCCTCCTTCCTTGTAAGGTTACGTACTCAGATAGAGAGTATACTCAACCTCATAGAAGTAACATAACTCTGGTCAGCCACTGATGCTCTGGTCTATGGCTATGGAAGGATGATTCATGACTTCCAAATTCTTTGGTTCTTTTTATATATTGTTCCTCTTTTGGTTTTGACCTCTTTTTTGGGTGTAAAGGAGTATGCAATTTGAGTATCTATTGAAACCTCCTGCTTGACAGTAGGCATTCATTTGATAGCAAGTGGATATTTTATCTTGCTGCATACTGTTTTAGCTTTTATAGAAAATGAAAAGTAATACAGGTTTGATAATAAAATCCAAAAGGACCTTAAATCCTGTTCATTTACCAGTTTATGATTAAGGGGTTAATTCCACTGCCCCCGGCGGATTTGCCATTTATCAGTGCTGCCACTATGGGTTGGATCCATGTCATTGCTTCCTTCTTTCAAGATCTTTCAGTGAATATTCTTGTTTGAATGATTTAACCATTTCAAGAGACTAGTTATTGTTAGTGACATGTTGGCCTCTTTTTAATATTTCGTAAATAAAATTTACTTGTTGAAGTGCAGAAGTTTTTCGTTCGTACTCTCTCTCTCTCTCTCAAATTTTATCCTATCTATTCTTCATTTCTTTAGATTTATCAACCAACTTTTCTCTCCCCCACTTGCCTTTACTGTTTGTCCCCTCTCCCTTTCTTCCCCTAGCCTCTAACATGTATGCTAGCTTGATATACATAGTTGGATCCATATCTAACAACTTAAGCTTTTAGTTGAGATTGTAACTTAACATGGTATTAGAGCTCTGGATTGGCAAGGTCTAGGGGTCATGTCACCCCACTTGCAGTTGGCACCACATTTTTTAAAATTTGTGAGATGTCCTTGTGGAGGCATCTAGAATCTGGAGATGTCCTTGTTAAGGCATCTTTGTCTGACACTCTGACTATCTCCACATGTGGGTGGGTCACACGTGACGGGGGTGTTAGCGTGATATACATAGTTGGTTCCATATCTAACAGCTTAAGCTTTTGGATGAGTTGGCAACTTAACAATGTCAACACATTAGAGAAGGTGATTGGGGAGACCAAAAAGATGATACAACTACAAGGAAAGTTAATTTGGGAAAGTGTCTCCCCTCTGAGTTAATGTGGTAAAACATACACACACAAGAAAGCAATCCTTCCTTTTTCCCAGTATCACAGAAAGAAGGAAGATTTTTTCTTATAAAGCTTTGCATGAAATTTTCTAAATCAAGCCATTCTCAGTGGATGTGTTATTATGTTAAGTATGAAAGTTTAAATCAGAGTTGATTGGATGGTCTCTTACTCTGGTATGCGCAAAGTAGCTCATGAGGAGAAAAGCAAGAAAAAAAGAAGAATTAGATTAATAGAAGAAAAAATAACAAGGATGTATGAGAAATCCATCAGATGAACCAAAAAAACATAGAAAAGAAATGAAAAGCCTAGAAACAGTTTTGCGATAAAAATAGACCAATTTTGCTGCATATCTGAGATAGGCACTCTAAAGCCCCATTAGCCCAGAGACAACCTAGAACACAACTCTCTCCCACAAAAAGGGCCAAGGTTGCCCTCTGAATATCCTGACTTCTGCTAATCCATAGGCACCACAAAATAGCAAATACACTACACTGCCAAAGCAGATGAGATCCTACCAAAACCTCTAATCCATATCTGAAGGAAAGAGTAAAGAAAGAGGAATGACCCAAGCTTCATTAGCCACCCGAAACAACTTATTCCATTGGGAATAGGCCCTTCAGAATGAAGAAACAAGTGATCGTTTGGAAACTGTTGCTCATATATATTGTTCGGTCTGATAATATTTTGATTAGTGAACGTGGTAGTTATGAGTTCCGTATTTATTAGCTGTAGCCTGGTCTTCAGTTTAAGCTTTTCTGTCCTGAAGCCAGGTATGTCAGATGCTCTTTTTTGTAAATTAACCCAGTCTTATAGCAACTGATTTTGAGCTCATGGATGTGATGGAAGCTTAGCAGAATTAGAGAGGATATATGAGATTGCTGTTAATGGCTCAGATGATGAGAAGATCTCTGCTGCTACAATTCTTTGTGGGGCATCTCTAACTCGTGGTTGGAATATACAGGTAAAATTTGTAGTTATGTGTGGATTTCTGACCTCCATATTTGGGGTCGTATTCCATTCTAACCAAAATTTAGCGCTATGTTTGCAGGAACATACTGTTCAGTTCATAACCAAGTTGCTGTCACCTCCAGTTCCTGCAGATTCTTCTGGAAGTGAGAGCCATTTGATAGGTTATGCTCCATTTCTCAATGTTCTTCTTGTGGGAATTTCGCCTATCGATTGTGTTCAGATTTTCTCATTACATGGCTTGGTAAGTTCATCTTCAGTTATCTGCTTTCTTTTTCTATATATATTTTTTTAAATATACGCAACTTTATAAGCAAATGCCTCAAGCTTTTAAAATGAGAATCTAATTGGGGTATCTGATACAAGAAACCTTACGCAAGGAAAAGAGGAGAAGCTCTTCAAGAAAATGCATTCGATATATGTTAAAGAGTCCCATAACGCATCGCTCTTCCATTTAGGCCTGGTTTTGTCCTCATTAAAAGCTCTCAAAAAGTTGTAAAAATTCTATATAAATGCTCAAGTTGAAAAAGCCAACTAATAGAATGTTGAACCTAATTTCTCAACTATTTACGATTTAAGAATACTAATTTGACACGGGTGCAAAGCCAACTTTGTAAAAATTTGAGAATTCAACTTTGTAAAAATCCAACTTGTTAGTGGTTCTTTTCAAGAAGTGGACCACTGTGGCAGTACATCTGTAAGCTTACACTAAATTTTTTTTATTGTATGTGACATTCAACTAATCGACCTACATAATGTTGGCCTTTTTGTATAAATGCTCTAAATATTAAGCTAAAGAGAGGCGAGGGGAAAGAAGTGACGTAGAAGCATATCGGAAGGCAGCTAGAAAAGTCTTAAAAGATTCCATCTGATTTACAATTGCTGTTTTCCAGGTTCCGGAACTTGCAGGTGCATTGCTGCCCATTTGTGAAGTCTTTGGATCATATGCACCCGTGGTCTCTTGGACTCTAGCTACAGGCGAAGAAATATCTCCTCATGCTGTATTTTCAAATGCATTTATTCTTCTGCTGAAGTTATGGAGGTATCATCAAACACCTCTTGAGCATATGGCGGGGGATGTGGCTCCTGTAGGATCTTATATGACACCAGAGTTCCTCTTGCTGATGCGCAATTCGCGACTGGCGTCATCCGGAAGTTCACACAAGGACCTAAATCAGAACAAAGTCTCATGTTTATCTTCTACAGAACCAATCTTCTTGGATAGTTTTCCGAAGCTAAAACTTTGGTACCGGCAGCATCAAGCGTGTCTTGCTTCAACCCTCTCTGTTCTTGTACAAGGAACCCCTGTTTACCAGATTTTTGATAGCCTCCTAAATATGATCTTCCGGAAAGTAAATAGAGGTGGTCAGCCTACAACATCTGGAAGTAGCAGTTCATCTGCATCTGGGGCTGAAGATTGGGCTCTTCACTTTAAACTACCTGCTTGGGATATTCTGGAAGCTGTTCCATTTGTGCTTGATGCTGCTTTGACTGCCTGCGCACATGGAAGACTCTCTCCCCGTGAACTAGCCACAGGTTACGCATAACTGCTTTGGGTCATCTTAAGCTGCTAATTTATGTATTAAAACTGTTTGAAACTTTAACTGTTATGCATGTGTGGATGTCCAGGAAAGTTCTTGTTTATGATCTTTTTGAGCCATTTAAGTGCCTAGAAATTTGACATTAGATTTGTTGTCTGAAAATACTTTCGTCTAGAAAATACATGTTCATTTGGTGTATGTGTAGTTGGTATGTTCTATTTTAATGTCTACCAGATATATTAGCCAAAAGAAATTACTTATATTGTATATTATTTAAATCCGCTGTGGTAACTCTTATCTCAGGGCTCAAATGTCTTTCTGATTTCTTTCCCGCGGCAATGGCGAGCATTGTGAGTTACTTTTCAGCTGAAGTAACAAGGGGTCTCTGGAAGCCTGCATTTATGAATGGAACTGATTGGCCGAGCCCTGCTGCAAATTTGTCCATGGTTGAGCAGAACATAAAGAAAATCATAGCTGCCACTGGAGTTGATGTTCCAAGTCTTGCTGTAGGTATGTCTCATTGTTATATTTCTACCTCTGTTGTCTGCAATCAACTTCTAGATGAATACGATGGTGCATGGGGGAAAGCTAAGCACCAGTTTTGTGGACTGGGTTTAAATTTCAAATTGCATGATACTAGTGTGGGTAGGAAGCTAGTTGTTGATGGAAGGTAAATAGGTTACAACTTTGAAGAGAAGTGAGAATATCGTTTCATAACATTCAATTCTTTAGTACTAAAACAGATTTTTTCTGGACTTAATGTTAGTTAAAGGACTTTCCCCGTCCAAGGGGACAAGTCAACCTAGTAGTGTGCAGCTTCTGCTGTGCGTGCAGTATATCCTTATTCTTGAATACGGAAATGTATGAAACTTGATTCCCGTGTAATTGTTGGTAAGGTTAAATTCCTTATATTGCATTGTTGTTATTTAACTGCAAACCTTAAAATAGTTTGAATCGATCACTTAAGCAGGCATGAAGTTTCTAATACCTGGCTTTTGGTGCTATAACATTTTGTCCGTGTAGGTGGGACATCCCCGGCTACTCTTCCTTTACCCTTAGCTGCCCTCGTGAGCCTTACGATAACATATAAAATTGATAGAAGCTGTGAACGTATGCTGACCCTGGCTGGCCCTGCCTTGAATAACCTCGGAGCTGCTTGCCCCTGGCCATGCATGCCAATCATAACTGCTCTGTGGACTCAGAAGGCCAAGCGTTGGAGTGACTTTCTTCTTTTCTCGGCATCACGCACCGTCTTCCACCACAATAGTGATGCTGTAGTTCAACTTCTCAGAGTTTGCTTCTCATCAACCCTTGGCTTAAATTCATCACCTATCTCAAATAATGGTGGTATTGGTGCCCTTCTTGGTCATGGTTTTGGGTCCCACTATTCAGGTGGAATTTCTGCAGTTGCTCCTGGAATACTCTATTTGCGAGTACATCGGACTGTTAGAGATGTCATTTTCATGACGGAAGAAATTGTTTCTTTGTTAATGCATTCTGTCAAAGATATAGTGAGTAGTGGGTTACCGGTAGAGACATTGGAGAAACTGAGGAGACCAAAGAATGGGATGATGAGATACGGTCAGGTGTCTCTCGCTGCGGCAATGTCACGTGTCAAGCTTGCGGCCTCGCTTGGGGCTTCACTAGTTTGGATAACTGGTGGGTTAGGTTTGGTCCAGTCATTAATTAAGGAAACCTTGCCATCCTGGTTCATCTCCGTCCACAAGTCTGATCCTGGAGAATCAGGAGGAATGATTGGGCTGCTCAAGGGTTATGCTCTTGCATATTTTGCGGTGCTTTGTGGGACCTTTGCTTGGGGTGTGGACTCCGCATCTCCTGCATCCAAGCGGAGACCACACGTTCTCGGGGCCCACTTGGAGTTTATGGCTAGTGCACTTGACGGGAAGATTTCGCTTGGTTGTCACTGCGCCACATGGCGGGCGTATGTCTCAGGTTTTGTGAGCTTGATGGTAGGATGCACGCCAACGTGGATTCTCGAGGTGAATGTGGAGGATTTGAAGAGCCTGAGCAAGGGCTTAAGGTACTGGGGGGAGGAAGAGCTGGCTTTGGCCCTGTTGGGAATCGCTGGGGTTGATGCAATGGGTGCAGCTGCTGAATTCATTATTGAAAGTGCACTTTGAAATGTATTAGTTAGCTCTGGAAAGCATCAATTTAATTAGGAGCCAAGCGAGGAATTTAGCAACTTGGTTTTCAAGCGCCAACAACCCCCCCCCCCCTCTCTTTTGTAAATATTAAACTTTTGGTAGAGTACACAAAATTGAATTTGTTTGTTTAAGAGTCAAAAACTCACCGGCGGACAGTCGGTGATTCCTTCAATATTTCATTAGTTTCAGAGTTGCAAGCAAGGTGGAATTACTTTGGGGTTCCTTGCAGTGTGGAATTAATTCTGTTATAAGTGGGAAGAACTTAAAGATTAAGAGTTCTGGGCTTATTCATTAGCTCTCTACTTTGATATATATCTTGCGATTTAACTCCTCCACGTTAACTCATGACAGGTCGATGGAAAATTTCCGAAGTTGGAATCTCAACCTTTCATTAGCTTCAGAGTTAAAATTTGTTCAATAATCTCTTATTCATTGACATTATTAGTTGAAAAAGGCATTTTATTTGATATATTTTAATACCCTCAAATATTCTTCGCCGGTTGTTGAACAATTGAAAGTGTTATCTCATAAGCAGGAAGAATATTAGAGATATTGATTCAAGAATATATTATAGCCTCATTCCAACAAGGAAATAAGAGAATTAATTTGAGTTGGGCATAACATTTTCTAAGAATTTGAGTTACTTCATCCATTTTATTTTAAATGTACTGAAAGCAATATTTTTTTCTCGATATGTCATTATTATGAACACTTAAAATAAAACCAATATCTGTTTTATACATTGTGCTTTGAACAATTAAATGACCAATCAGTATCAAAAAATTCATTTTTATTCAGTTACTGTATAAAAGTTAAAATCTTTTCACTAAAAAGTCAATTTAGAGTATTGAAAAATATCTTCAATGCAATTGTATTTAATTAAAAACTTGTACCTACTTTCGGTAATAAGGGACAAATTATATGGCGGGTGAATAATCTTGATAAAATTTCACACGTATATAATCGCTTCTATAATTGATTTTGTAATTTGTGTAAGTTATTATTCGTTTATTAATCTCGGCGCATGCTCATTTTGTCAATACTTAATTTTTATTTATTTCATCCGTAAATTCATTTCTTATAACATATACGTAAAAGAAGTGTTCGTATATTCATTTTATCAGTGTTTAATGTTCATTTTCTTAATTATTTTATTCATTTGAACCATTTCAAAATTTCAGCATTTTTGTTGTAAGTATTCATTTTTCGATGTTTAATGTTCTTTTCTTATTTGTTTGATTTATTTATACAGATTGAATGTGGTATTAAGATATTTTAATTTAAATGATTATTTTTAGAATAAAGAAAGAAAATATAATTTCATAATTTTAAAAATTAATTTAAATTAAATTAAAAAAATTACAAAGTGAATCCACTTGCGAATACTTCTAGCAAAGAGCAGCGTGTACCATCTGATTAAAAAAAAAAGTTAAATACACAAAAAATATTAAAGAAAATCAACAGAATATAATAAAATATTGTGTAATAGTTTAATACATTATGTTAAGTTTTCTGTTAATATTTTATGTACAACTAAACTAACATTATTCGTCCGGTAATAAGGAGAATAATTGGAATTGGAAAACGGGCTTTTTAAAGGGGCTCCGAAATTATAGACAACCATTTTGGCAGTGCTAACGATACCGGGAAAATGCTCCGGCTAACGTACGCCGCCCCACCACTCTCATCTTTCCCAACTCCCACCTCCAGAACTCAAACCTCTTTACCCACCATTTCATCCAGCAACAGCATCACTGGTTATTGTTTTTTTTTTTTTTGTTTCTCTTCATAATCGTGAGGGTTTCCTTCATCTCTGTATCCTAGTTTTAATTTAATTTTTTTGTTCAATTCTGTAGTTGTATGTAGGAGCAAGAAGATGGAAGATGAAGCCATTATTGGGCTACCAAAACAGTTTCATGATGAAGTAAGATGCTTAGCTCTGAATGAACGAACTCCATTTCTTCGTTTTTCATTTTCTTTGTTAATAGTAGTTGGGTTGGGTTGGATGCGTATACTGCCTTATCCTTTTCTTGTTACTCTTTTCCTTCTCCAAGAGTATGTCTAAAAGGGTTTACAATTTGTTTGAATTCTTGAAATGGGTTGTCGTGTTCCCCTTCCATTCCTGTCAAAAGTCTTTCTGTTTTGAAGTGTTCAAGTTCAAAAAGTCCCATTTTGAAAATTCATTTTTATAATCTTCTTTTTTGGGAATGTTCCACTTGATAGTTTTGAAATTTTGGAAATGGTTCTTTGAAAGATTCTCATATTGAAAATTCAGGTTGCGGTTTCTATGACATTCTGACTTCGCAGCTCAGTATGTGAAACATACAGTTTGGAGTTTGGACAAACTAAAGAAATGTTGTTTATAACAGTTACTTATAATGCTTATATATGTTCCCTGTTGTTCATATCTTTCTGTATGTCTTCGATAAAGGACTGAGCTGGATGATGTTTATTTTGTTGTGATTAAGAGACAACTGTTATTTCCATTCTCCTCAGTCACACCTTAAGGCGTGTTCGCATATTTCATGATATTTCTAACTTTTGGGTTTAATATTTCCAAATTCCAACAGCATGTTGATGTTGTCTGGTGCTACTTTAGTTGTCAAAGAACTTAAACACTTCAAAAAGAGAAATGAAATGAAAAGGCTTTGTTTCAACTTATGACATGCTAAAAATTTGATCAGTTGTCCTTGAGTACAAGCAGAAATCTGTAAGTGTAAATGTGATCTCAAAGTCTACCAAGGTAGAGTAACTAATCCAGCATTATTTCAATCCAGTTTTGCGATTTTAATGAATTGCTGCTAACAGCAAGAACTCATCTATCAATTAATATAATGCAGTAGGAACTTGTTGTGAATGCATCTTTTGACTTGTCATACTGGACAAGAGCGTGCTTCAACTAGACATAGACTTGTTTGACTTTGGTGTATCACGTTTGAGGTGGCACTAACAGTTTTCCACGATAGGAATGGCAAGCCCTTCAACGGCAAAAGACGAAAGAATTGGAACGTATGCGTCAAGAAGAAGACGAGGAAGAGGAAAGAAAAATTAAAGACTATCGTGATATTGGCATGCGGTTGAAGGAGTATCCTGAAGAAGATGTGCGAAGAGCAAAGAAGTTAGTATCGAGTTTTATTATATCTGCTGAAGAAATCGAAGAGGTATTCATTCGATCCAATATCAGGAGATAGTTTTATGGTTTCCCTCCTTAGCTATGAATTCCAACTGTCTATATGGTATAAGACGGGCTCTCTTCGAGCTTCTTCCTATCACTACTTGCAAGTTTAGAAAAATCTTATATATAGTGCAGATAAATGACTGTTGTTCCTTTTTCTTATATACAGAAAATTGAGCAAGCTGCTGAGAAAGGCGAACTTGATGAGCTTGTTCTCATGGTCATCTGGAATCGTCTAGATCTCGCTCGACAAGATGTATGCTAGCACATTGGTTTCTTTCCCTTACATCTGATCCATCGCCTTATTTTGTGCTTAGATGATGGCTACTTTGTTAACCTCTTACCTGTGAGAGAAGTTGCCAAAATCCTTTCATCTTTCATTGCTTCTTTAAAGTTTAAACATAACCCTCATTTTTAGACTCATGCATATCATCGCGTGGTGTTTATGGTCTTAATACAGTTTGAGGTAATCTTCAGCTGGTCTTGGAAAAATCACAAATAAGTAACTTTCTGACTTAATTACAGGCTAGTAGCAAAACTTGGTTCACTTAGGGGCTTCTAATGCAGTATTGTTCTCGTTGCTAATGTGAATGTTCTTAAATATGTTGCAGGAAGAAAGAGATGCAATTAGAAGTCTAGATCTGTTGTACAGGTGTGTTGAGGTATTATCTGTTCTTCACATCAGGACTCCAAAATCAGCGTCAAATCTCGTAATTCAAATGCAAAGAAAATTCATAATTTTATGTTTCTTGTTTGAATGACTTTGTCTCCAATATTCTGAATATAATTGTTTAAGCTAGTAAATTTGTCCCCCCTCCTAGATTTTTAGCTGGAATTTGTTTGTGTTTCTTCCTTTTTTGGTTGAAAAGTTCCTTCTTTGAAGTTGATTCCTTTGTCTCCTTAATGCCCATTTTGGCGAGGGAGATATAGAAGTTATACCCTTCTGTACCCTTCTTTAAATTTTCTTTCATTTTCGTTTTAGACAGAGATTTTGAAACGAGAGGCTACTCCAGCAATGAGACTGCTCAATGACCTGTTGAATTTGCATGACGGGTTTGATGATGAGGGTTGGCTGAAGGAGTGTAAGAAGCGCATGGTAGAGACCTTTCCACGAGAGGATCCGTTCAGTATTCTTGTACCACCAGGTTTTGACATTGAAAAGGTACTCTGCAAAATTCAATGTTATTTGTTCGATAGATACCTTAGTTATAACAGAAGCATGGATGTATTTTCATCCACCTCAAAGAGTCTCTTTATAAGTCTACACTCTATTGCTAGAGTTTGTGAACTTTGTTTCAATAACCTGATCTCAGAGGTCCACTGGGATTTGTTTGTTTCCAAACTCGGAAGCGTTGCAAGATACTTTTCTTAAAATCTTCTGGTCAAGGCCATGCCCATATCGGTCAATATCTGGGCACAACTTAGTGGTGTGATTTCGAACCCTTTAAAAAAAATGGGGATTGTTAGTGGTTCCCCACTTATCCTCGACGTGACTCTAACCCATGATCTATTGGAAACAGGGGAGGCGTCTTACCATTAGACCGCACCTCGTTGTCATTTCGAACCCTTTTGTATCCTAGGCTCTTGCCCTCCATTCTGATTTCCTACCTGGAGTCTCTAGGATGTGGATCATACTGGATACTTTTTTTGTGTTAATAAGAGGATGTCTGTCATCGGACTAATTTCATCCAAGTGTTACTAGAAAGGTATAGAAGTACCGTAAAGGGATGTAAAGTGTAAACCAGCCCAGTTGAGCCGAGCTTCAATTGTTTCAACTAGTTTCTTTTATTTTAAATCATGCTCGAGCTTTGTTCAAGCTAACAAACCTATGATCGAGTTCAACTCAATAACTTAACGAACAAGCTATGGATGAGCCAAGCTCAAGCTTCATTCAAGCCTAAGCCAATGGACTATATATTGTATAAAGTACAAAGAAATTTTATTTTTATTGATCATTGAGCTTCTCATACCAAACGGAGCAAGGCTCAGTTGTACCTTGAGCCTGATATCATATTAGAACTCGACTTGAACCAAGAAGTCGAGCTTGAAATGAGTGGAGCTTGAGCCCCATTGGTTTCTTAGATAACCCTGGTGACGTCGATAGCCAACTAACATGCAAGTTGTCAGGTGTCCGGGTGCTTTAAAATAACTCTGCTGGCAATCAGCAACATTGCTGAGCTCAGTGCCCTTGTAAGTCTTTTTAACTTTTTTTTATTTTGTCTTCATCGTCAGCATCAAGGCCCATTTAGACCAGACATGGAAGCTGATGATGTTCTTCTGAGGGTCGACTTTGTCAGAGAAGTTGATGCTTTACTTCGAGAAGTTCGGACTGAGCAAATTGAAGCACAAAATGCACAAGCTCTTGATCCTGAATCTGTTGCAAGTAGGTTAAAGTTACAGCAGCAGCAGCAGACTATACGGCAAGTACTAAGTATACTGGATATAGCAGTTAATTTAAGTTGGTAGAGAGTAGATCAAGTGTTTCTTTCTTTTCCTCTTTTTCTCCCTTTTTGCTACGTGGAAATCCTTGTACAAGTTCCAGCCTTAAAATTATAGCTTGAACTCATTTTGCACGGAAAATAGAAACAAAAATTGTATATTTATTCGTAGACTTCCTGTGTTTCTTAGTAGCACAGAATCTTTCTGGTTTTCCCTATCTAAGTAAGGAGGAAGATTAAGTTCTTACCCACCAGGCATGGCTCTTTTTCAAGTTTTCCTCCCTTGACAAGTTCCTATCGAGAGAAACATCTCCAAATTGTTGACCAGCTAATGCATCGGAAATAGTTTGTGATTTTGCAGCGGAAATGAAGAAGTAAGAGTCAAAACTGGATCGGAAAACTGGATGCCAAGGGGATTTTTCAATGGCAAATATGCTGCTGTTGATGAACAGTATACAGACACTTCGAAAAATGCACCCTACAGAATTATTTTAGTGAACGAAAGGAGATAACTATTTTAGTGACAGTTTTATTGAGGAAAGAGTAGTTACACGGCCGAAAAATGCACCCTACAGAATTTTGTCTCCCTTGTACTATTCAAGTAACTTATATGAAACCTCAAGAATGTGAATCTTTGTTATTTTTCATCTTTTGTTTCTGTTCCTGCCGTTTTTTTCTGCTTATGAAGAGAGAGGGGGGAGGCGATTCAACCTTTAACCTTTTCGCTTCGAACAAAATGCAACTATGGGACACCATTTGATAGGCAAATAACTGTGGCGTCTGCTCAAGAACAGGATCACCATCCATGCAGAAAAATCCTGGATATGGACGAGCTGTGTCGACCAAACGAAACCATGCCATCTCTGCTGGAGGTGCGGGTAGAGTAACACTCTCTGGCTGCTCTGCAGCATTGAAAGCAACAAACAAGTTGCCCCTTGGCCGAGCAGTGTCAGTACTTGATTGGCTTTCTTCTTCTTCCTCCTCAGCCTTCAGTGTCATTGCAAGGAATTTGCTTGTCGGGTCTTCCCAATTTGGAGGGGACAGGTCACTTCCATGCCACTCAATATTCTCTTCCTTTAGAAAATTACTTTTCTGAAGAAGATCACTCCGCCTTGTTCTCAAGGAACTCAAAAACGAAATGAACTCTGTTGTCTGAATAGCAAACCCCGTTCCTAAAGCATTCCAATTGAACGGTTTTCGATCTTTATATCCTACAGAGCCTCCAGAGGATTCGCCACACTCATCACCCATATTAAGGACCGGAACACCTAAGGAAACAAACAAGATGAGGAGAAAGTTACGAATTTGTTTGAGCCGTCTTTCAAGAACCTCTGTTTTGCTGGTGGGACCCTCTTCTCCGCAATTCCAGCTTAATTCTGTAGCTAGTTCCCTGTTACTAAAGCTTACCAAGTCCACAAGGGGAAGACCAGGATTTCTGGCAATAAAATTGAAAGAAAATGCAGGACCTCTGCCATTCAAGAAAATGTCACCACTACCACATAACCTCGTTGCAAGGTTGCTGAGAAGACCCTCACCTCTTAAGTAATTTCGAATATCAATACAAAATTTTGAGCTCATTTCTGCCCATCTCTTCCAGTGGGGAAATGCAGTTTCCCCCCTGGATGCCTTACCATGTGGATCAAAACAATCTGCGATGATCTTGGTCTTTGAGAGTATGGGATCGAAAGCTATCGCTTCGATCAAAGGTGGACGTGAGAGAATTTTACCATGAGATCCACGTAACATAGAATAAGCATCGAGGAAACAAAATCCATCAACATGAAACTCAATTACCCAATGCCGAAGACTGTCTAGAATCATCTGTTGCACAATCGGGTGATTACAATTCAAACCATGTCTACCTGCTACATTCCCATCCGCTTCAGAAAGAACGTAGGATGGTTCATCAATTGCTGTGAGTGCTCCGTTCTCTGATGAATGGGTAAAAACAACTTCAAGAAAAACCTCCATCCCATTGGCATGCAAGTTCTTAACCATCTCCTTCATTGACAAAATGGCAGACATGGATCGACCAGAAGGACCATATATGTTCATTGGAGAGAAGAAATGGCTCGGAACATATGGTCCTTCCACCTTATCAAAGGGAAAGATAGGCTCCAATAATAATGCATTCACGCCTAGATTTTTGAAATGATCCAACTTCTGGATAATGCCAGAGAAGGTTCCAGAAATCTCATTAGATAATTTGCTCGACTTATCTTTTGTGAAACGCTTTACATTTAACCGATAAACTATTAGTTCCTCCATTTGTAAGAATGGTCGAGTATCGCCTGCCCAATCAAAAGCAGGTTCTTTGCTCAACTGTCCAAAACCATTTGCCGCAATTCTCTTAGCATATGGGTCCAATACCACATGAAACTTGTCTTGTTTTTCCCGAGTACCATTTATGCATCGATAACCATAACTCGTAAAGCTCGTGGAAATAGTGTCCATTGAGGCATGCCAGATGTCACCTGATCGATTGACATAAGGGTCTAGATCAATCTCTAGAGAGGGTCTGTCGATCATGTCATCATCAAACAAACACAGAACAACACGTTCAGCTTCTTTTGAAAAAAATGCAAAATTCGTGGAACCGTTGTCTGAATAAGAAATGCCTAAAGGAGAAGGACATCCGGACCTTATACCTACTGGGAAACAGAAACTTGACTTCCTGTGGCTTCGGATTTCAAGGTTTTTCAATTTCAATAGGAATGAGACATAGAAGGGGGCTAAACTTGATTCAAAATCCAACCCAACTGCAAACCTGTCAGAAGATTTCTGTACAAAGGGCGTTTCAGTAGTGCTAGATTTTCCGTCTGAACCAGATCTTCGGAACTCTATTGGCATGAAAGATGACGAATCAGATCTGAATATTCTCCAACTCATAATCAGCTCATCGTTGCCCCTATGATGCAAGTTTGATGCTTCGATCATCACTCTGTACCCATCACGCTCGTTTGACACAAGGATTTTCACGTGCCCGCCATTTTCTGTCCTTAATAGATATGTTGATACTATCTTTGCAGTTTGAGCAACAGAAAATCGTGATACAGCCAATACCTCAAACCTGCAATTCTGAGAATAACTTTTTGTCACATTTTTGGCAACTTCTCCATGAAGAAGGCTTCTTTCAACATTTATCCTTTGTAAGTTGTGTGTCTGCATTTTTCCAAAACCACAAGGTGCAGCAGCATTTAACTTGAATGGCTGCATGGTCCGATAGCTTAGGCAGTAGGATCCCATGACAAAGTATAATGGAGCTGTTGCCATATAATAATGCAAACTGAGATATAGCTTTAAATCCAGACATAAAACTTGCTGCAGCAGTGGGATATCGCTTCTACTTGTTTCTCAAACTTTTCTCTGTTCAAAAGGAAAAACAATACTGTAATCAACATGGAATGATGGATGTTAAGTAGTTTCTCCGTTAACATGAAAGAGTCCTTTACATTGCTAAAACTCAACATCAAACAAAACCAAAATAAAAATTCAACACACTTTTCTGACACTTGAAAGGTAATAAATTTCACAATTAAAAACCACACAAAGACTACAAGTTGCAATTGCTAAAATTTTATTAAATGGGCATAACTATACAGGTCTTTGGTCGACGAGTGCTCAAAAATTGAACTAAGAAAGACAAAATTTGACTCTTTTCATGGAAGAAGTATTACAAAGTACTGTCATTAATTCCCAGAAAGATTAACAAGTTTCAACCTAAAGAATAGATCAGTTCAGTTGCAAACTATGATGAAGAAGGTTAATGCAGCTGAGACGAATTAACCAGAACAAATACGAAGTTGGATCCAGTTGACAATTAGATCCTTTCAGTACACAATGCACATTAAAGAACTTGAATTTCAGACATTACAATTCAAATCTTCAGAAGAACAGCAAAACAATCCAAAACAATGTGCCAAGCCAAAACATAGAAAGTAGAGCAATGCCAAAACTGGGAAAAATATGCACAAATGGATAATCCATCAAAATTCAAAAAGAGAAGAAATTGAGAAACTCACATCATGGGTGTGGAATTACTCATCAGAAAGAGCTGCAATCAACTCGATTCTTCAAGATTTGATAAGAGAGAAGAAACCCAAATACACACACACACACACACACACTCTACTAGTATTGATTGAAGATAATCAAAAACTGAGAGAGAAGTGCGGTGAGAAAGCTCCGGAAAAAGAGTGAGGAGTACAGTATGAATCACAGAAACAGTAGACTTTGTTTTTTATTAATTTGGAACCGCTCGGGCTCATGCTATCTCCATGTGCTGCTTATTTTTGGCCGTTAGATTAACATAGATCTCATAGAATACAATTTTTACTAATTTTAAGGATGTAATCTTAAATCGTTTGATTAATTGTATTAGTTTAAAGTTATCTACTCCCTAATTCTAAGAATAAACAACGTATTATATTAAAATTAATTTTGGCCAAATCTTAAGAAAGTTGATTTTGATATTGCAAAATAGTATGCGTTGTTATTGATAAGAGTGCTATTATTTGCACACTCCACATTTACTAAGTTTTTACACTTTTATTTTATTTTATAAAAATATTTTTGATATAAATATTATAATACCCTTATAATTAATATTATATGTTCACACTCCTCTTAATCTAAAAAATATTAAATACACACTTCTAAGCACATAATCCCCCCGCTTCCCCCCCCCCTCCCCCTACACACTCCTAAACACATTACCCCCA
>JAOWAN010000049.1:2301550-2321048 GCA_028566635.1 Lobelia cardinalis
TTTATCTCCCTTCAAGTTCCACCACCTCGTCCTCGGCTCTGTATGAATTTTGCGCTTCATTCTTCTAAGCTTCAACCGCATATCTAGCAAATATAGGCCTTTATTGTGTTGGAGAATGTTTCCATAGCATAATGAAATTGATTTGTGGGCATTGTTCCCCAAAAAATAAAAAAATGGTGACAAAGGGCCGTAGTCATGAGGGTGGGACGAAAAATAGCTAAATTTATTTCCGTCTCAAATGTATTTTTAAAATGGTTCAAATGGAACATTTGTGTTTTGAATGTTTGGAAACGGGATGAAATCAGCTCGGGAACGAATTTTTTGAGATTTTCTTACATAATACATTTGAGTAGTTAACATGAAAAAAAATATAGTGGCTTTGTCATTTTAAGTTTTGACATTTTTGTGGAGGTTTAAAACGAATGTCAATGTTCAAAAGTGGTCAATTTGGACCTTGTAGTTTCATTTTTATTTCAATTAGGGATATTTTGACAATTTCGTTAGAAACTTAAAGAAATTGAACTCACGTACAAAATACGTGAATTTTTCAAGGGTATTTCTGTCATTTTAACCCCAGACAAGTTTAGGGCCTAAACTAAACAAATTGAAAATAAACGTTAAATGTTTTCAATTAAATTAAATTTCAATTTTAACCAATTATAATTAAATATATAATATATCATACCTTAAATAAAAGTATGATGTATCATACCTTAGTTAAAAATATAATTAATAACATATCTAATAAAAATGTTAATTTAAAATTCTCCCTTAGTTAAAAATAATACCTTAATTAAAAATATAATTAGATTATACCTCAAAGGTGGAGGATAGGTGGTGCAGGCCGATGGTGGAGCGTATAAAATGCAACATCGATGCGGCTTGTTTCGAAACAGAAGAAAGAATGGATGGCAACAGTTGTTAGAGATGTGAACGGAGTAGTGGTTGGGGCCTTTTCAAAGCATATGGTTGAGACCTTTGATCCTAGCATTGCTAAAGCTATTGACTTGCAGAAAGTGCTTAGTTGGGTGATGAAGTGTAACTTTAAGGAGGTTGAGTTTAAGATGAATGTTTAGATGGTTGTAAATGCAGTTGTTGGGAGCGAGCTGGAGAGCTCAAAATTTGGTGCAATTATTGGATAGCGTTGAAATCTTCTAATAGAGGCTCAAAATGACTCTATATCGTTTGCTAGGAGGTCAGCGAATCGATGTGCTCACACGTTTTGCTCAAGCATCCGTTTTCATGTCTGATCATTTTAATTTGATTGATAGCATGACTTTAATTATTTGTAGTGTTGCTCGAAACAATTTGATTTAAATATATAAATCTTGCACCTTTTATTTCAAAATAATAATAATTAGATCATAACTTAAGTTAAAAAATAATTATATAATAACTTAATAAAAAATTTTAATTAAAAAACTTAATTTAATTAAAAATAATACTTTAAATAAAAATATAATTAGATCGTACCTTAATTAAAAATATTATATTCTAATACCTTAATTTAAAATCTTAATTTTAAAATCCTAAATTAATTATAAATAATATCTTAATTAAATACATAATAATATCCTAATACCTTAATTAAATACATAATTATACCCTTTATTAAAATTACAATTATAATTACAAACCCTCTCTCACATTTCTCTTTTTCCACTCCCTCTTCCAACCACCACATCAATCCTTCACCGGCGAATTCCAAATTGCTACAACATCGATTCTTCACAACTACAACCCTCTCACGTCACCACGTCCGTTAGCCACCACCATCCGTTGCCCCTTCGACCCTCATCCTTCCTCCAGCGTCTTCTTCCTCATAAAGCACCATCGCTCACCAGATCTTCCATTGGTGTCGACTAACAAGAATACAAAACTCATAAATGGAAAGAAAGAAGAACATTTGCCATACTCTCTCTATATCTCTCAATTTGGTAATTCTATGCCTGAAGTTCTGCTGAGAGATCGAGGCGGTATATATAGAAGTGGTGGGGATCTCACCGGAGAAGTTGTTGCGGGAGAGATCGAGGTGGTCGAGATGGGTCCGATTTTATTATAAAGCACATGGGTCAGATTCTCAAATCACGATTCATGGTCGACGGATGCTCGATTTGTGGGCTGGAGTTTGCAATCGTGCAAACGCTTGGAGGCACATGGAGTTTGCGATTTTTGTTCTCTTATTTTCTTTGATTTCGATGGATACGATTAGGGCGAGTCCGACCCTTTCCCTCCTCAAAATGGAAACGAACTGAGAACGGAGAGAAATTCGTCGGCCTGGAAGAAGACAGGAGGGTGGGTGTTTTTTTTTTTGTTTTCATCGTTTCTTTTTTGTAAATTATATTTTAGTACAAAAAATTAGATTAATTAAAAAAACTCAAATTAAACCCTAAATTTAACATGGGTGTAAAATTACTGAAAAATCCTTGAAAAAACTGACTTTTAACAAAACCGTTCAAGAAACCCTTAATTGAAAGAAAAATGAAACATTATGGCCTAAATTGACAAATTTTGAATATTAACGTCAGTTTTGAACATTCACGGACACTTTGGGGTCTAAATAACAAAAACCCTAAAAAAGACATAAATGTATTTTTATTGGGTTTTGTTGAGAAATAAGGAAAATTTCTTAGCACAAATTCGTTTGAATTTGGACAACAAATTCGATCATCATGAAAATTTACCTCCATGGTCACTCTATTATGGATGATAGCTACTTCATGGATCACGAGGGGCGTGGTCTATAATTTCATGGAAGAGGAATTTGAGAATCTCTTTTCCACAAACAACAAATGGGGTATCTAAACTCAGAATCTTCCCACAAAAATGGCCCTTTTTTCCGCACTACTCATTAGGGATGATCATTTGTGTATTTATGACTTTATTGAGAAAATTTATTATTATACTTTTATTGTTTAAAAAAAAAACCAGTCCCAACACTAAAAATTAGCGAGCATATTATGAACGTTTATGATGGTCAAAATTAAAAGAAAACATAATGCAGAAAGTTGACTATTTGTTTTCCCCAGGCCCAAAGTATAAAAAAGAAAATCCCCTTATTAAATTTTTCAAGGAGAAAAGTTGACAAATAAGTTATTGGGTTCAAAGTATAGTCTCACAGGCCTAGCCCAATGGACTCCATGACATCATTTGTTCGATAATACTCCACTGAACTCTTGTACGGTTGTCCCAATTAATCTTGATTTGTGACCTACGTCCGAACAGTAAATCCTACAGGTAAATTGGGTCAGTAAACAAGTACTGTATTTTGTTTTTGGGTTAAGCCCAATACCTAAGCAAGGCCCATGAAAACCCTCGGATGTTGTACGAACTTTCGTACTTAAGATAAGTCGTCACAGCCCATCCTAACCCATATCCCGAAATGAATGACGAGTCGGTAGGTCACGTGTTCACAAATTTTTATATGGAATGCCTAGGCACTCCTAGCAAGGAATGCTCATAATGTACATAAAAATTATACAAAATGTACATAATAAATATACAATGAACATAAATTATGTTATGTGCATTTTGTATAACCTCTACGTGCATTATGGACACTCCTTGGTAGGAGTGCCTACTTTATTTAATTTTTGCGTGTTCACTGCTCCCAGTATCCAGTTTACTAGATTGCCCTAATCCGCACACCGCGCACGTTAACCCCACTACTCCTCTCCTTTAACCTACGCCAACCACGCGCACGGTAGCACGTTCCAGAAAACACCCCCAAAACTCCAATATCTGTTACCCTTCCGTATGTGAATGCCCTTTTCCCTCACACAGAAACCTCTCAAAAAAAAAAAAAAACTAGGGTTTCGAACCAAAACCCACACTCCCTCTTTCACTGATGCCAATTTCCGTAAAGTAAGTTTTATTCTTTGCTCACAAAAACGTACTGATTGCAATTTGCAATTCCCTCTCCGATTGATCTCTCAATGCCTGGAGAATTGTTGAGCAAATTGTGTCCGGAAATTCGTGCTGAGTTCGAAACCGCTTGCTTTCAGGCGGGCGATTTTGCTAAAATCGGTCTGTTGTTGGAACAACAGCTGTTAATTAGTATTAGAGAGCGCAAGCTGTTGATTTGATCGGGCAAGCTGCCGCAAGTTGTGTTCTTGGGAGGTTTATATGGCGCCGAGTCGGAAAAAAGGTGCCAATAAAGCAGCTGCCGCTGCTGCCGCTCGTCGGCAGTGGAAGGTCGGCGATCTTGTCCTCGCTAAGGTCAAAGGGTTCCCTGCATGGCCTGCCACGGTACGGTTTTACTGTTTTCTTGCTTTTCAATTGGACAATGATGTAGTTTTGTTAGGGTTTTCTTGATGTTCATAATGGGGTGGGTTTTAGCTGTTGTAAATTTAGGGTCTTGGTGGATTTAGTGCAGTATGGTTGATCGATCTTAGTTAAGATCAAATCTTTATGGATAGACGCTTAATTCTTGACTAGATTTATGGAGCTAATAAGTGTGAGAAACACAGTGGGTAGATGTGTGTGAATTCGTTAATATATCTTTGTTTTTGGCAGGTGAGTGAGCCGGAGAAATGGGGTTTCTCTGCCGATTGGAAAAAAGTGCTCGTCTATTTTTTCGGAACTCAACAAATGTTAGTAATCTGTTCCCTTTTTTTTTTTTTATTTTGATGATTATATCTCTTAGAAGTTTTTTTTATTAGAACTGTAATTGGGTTTTTTATTCTTTAGGTAAGGTAGTGATTACATTTCTCGGATATATGCTAAGACTTATGATTGTTGTTTCCAGAATATAATTCATCATTGAAGCATGCTCGATTATTTACTTGTGCTAGTACTTAACGAATTTGAAGAACTTAAATTGGGGGATCAGTAACATTTGTGTTTTCTTGTCAAAGTTCCTTTCATACTACAAATAGGACTACAAATAAGAAAATGCGCTTCCTGCTAGTATGTTTTGCTGGGTGTTTAAAGATTAGTTTGGTAGCTGGGTATTTTGTTCGATATTGAGTGTTGAATGGTGCTTCCTGCTAGTATGTTTTGCTGGCTGACTATCTTATTTCTGTTCATTGTCGGTTACTCTTTCTCCCTGGAGAAAGTGAATACTAGTCTATATTTGAGTATTATCTTTTGGTAATTGCTTGCAGTTGATGTGATTCTTCAAATGGTTTTTGGTCCAAACAATAGTATTAACAGGACTTCTTTCTTATATTTCTGTAGCTAGATTTCTCATTCTAAATGGTGTTTTTGGTTTCAATATACTGCGGAAGCCTGTTGACCGAGTCATACTATAAACGATCCTTCTTATCATGCTTGTAGAAAATTTCTCATTCTAAGTTTTCTTTTTTTTTTTAATGGTATCCATGGAAGCATTTTAGAAGTCTGATTCGGCGAGAGCAAGAGTTCCATGTGATATTAGAGTGAGGGACCCATTAATTTTAAGCGCTATAAAGTGCGAGAGACGGTATTATTGTACTTGTATAACACGGTGAGCACCATATATAGCGGTGCATTGTTAAGTTATAGATTTGGGCCACTAGGGATATGCCTGCTATTATTAAACATTTACTGAGGCTTAGGTTTGAAGATTATGAAGCTTTTGGTCTTTCTGGAGTGTAATGAAAGTTCAACAGGGCTTTCTTTGACCCTGCCTTGAAGATAGAGCTTCTGTTATTTCTATAGTGCATAAAGCAATGCTTTATGTGATAGAGCTTCTTGAGCGGACACTAGATTCTTCAACGAGAACCATGAAGAAATGAATTCACCAGACTATGATGCTTCACTTCAAAGATGATTAAGTTTGCCTCGGTGATGGATGAGAATAGGGATGGCAACGGGGCGGGTATCCCTAAAACCCGACCCGACCTTCTTATTCCCCGCCCCGCCCCGCAATGACCAAGATCCGGATCCGCCCCGGACATATTTATAAAACTTAATATTTTTTTTCAAAATTTGAATTTTAAAATTATTTTTTTTAATTTTAAATACTTTCTATATCAATTTAAGCACTTAAAGTCTAAAAAATTGTACATAGAAAACACTTAACCCCTCCATGGTTTGAACATGTGACCTATTAGAAACATATAAGAACCTATTAGAAACATATAAGAACTCTGACCACTACACTACACTACACTTCATTGTTATGTCCAATTTTCAATGTATACTATATATATATTTAAAAAGCAATTATACATAACACTAGTCGGAACGGGGCGGGGTGAAAGCTAAACCCGAACCCGCTCTGAACCCGATCGGGTCTTTGAAAAATATGAGAAAATCGGATTTTTCGGGGCGGGGCATCATTGGATTCGAATCGGGTTCCAAGAAATTGCCATCTCTAGATGAGAACTTGAAAAAGTAGCACGAAAAAGATATATAGTGATGAAGATAAATGGGCAACAATGTAATTTGGCAAAATTGTGGAAACTATGGAAAATTGTCGGAAGGATATGTGAAGGAAACTGCTTATAGAGAGCTGTGATGGGGTTCAAATCTAATGCTTTTGGTGATACTTGTGATATTCAGAGGTTGAGGTAAAGAAAAACTATAGGATTATTGTCATCCTTGTGCAATATTGCTAGGAAAGTAAGAATATGTTATCTGATTGATTTTGAAAGTGATTTGGCCTACACTATAGGGAGAGTATGGGTTATTTGGCAGCCTCTGGTTATTCATCTCAATTGTCGTTCCTGAAAGGATAATTGGTTTATTGGATGTACACAAACTTGATGTAATGGGATAGTAATTGAGTAAAATATGCTCTCCCCCTTGACGATGGTTGACTTTCCTCTTTAAATGTAGCATAAGACCTAACAAAATCAAAATCTAACATTTTATTTATTCATTTTTGGTGATTAAATTTTAATTTTGATAATACTATGAATTGTATTGTTTTAATAAAATGAAAGAATGCTTGACATTGTATGAAACGCACCGTAGGCACGCTAGATGGAGTTCTACTCAAGGATTTAGAAATGTTTGAGGATGTAAAAATAAGGTTACAAACGAAAGCAATGCTCAGTGAGTGGAGGAAGAACAACATTTTTCCATTTTACAAATTATGAATTCGGCATACATATCGATTGCTGCTATTTTTTCTTGAATTAGTTTTTGCTCTATAATATGTTACCCTAATTATTTTGTCTCGATTTTTTTCTCCTGTTGATAAATATGACTACTTGAGTAAGCTTGTATGCGTAGTTATTTCTATCAATAGCATGCCATTTATAACTTGGTAATTATAATTGCTTTCGAGCGGCACATTTGGAAGTTTGAAAAGGAGTGAAGGGGCTTTGAATCCGCCCTTCCTGCATTATACTAGTAAGTTATCTGGGAATACTGGAATGTATTTATTGGGGCATGAAACTTCTGCAGAGAAGTGTGAAGAGTAGTAAGAAATGAAACAATAATGTATGTAAGTTAGTTGTATGTTTTTACTGTCTTAGGTGAAGTATACTATTTATGGCGCAGTTAGAGGAGGCAAATGATATTTATTGAGTGTTTAGATGCCATGGCATTAGAATTAAGCATGTAGGTGAATTGATCCATAGCATGATGGAGTATGTTGCATGATGCATACTCCCAATTTTGTTTACAAAGATGGGAACTTATGCCGAAGAAGATAAATGGAAAATGCTAAAAGTGGAAGCCGTCTATGAAGATGGGACTTTGTCAATATCGTATGATAGATGTAATGCACGAACCCAATGAAACGTATCTAGGGGGTGAAGTGGAAGTCGGCTTTGAATCATTTGTATCGATCGAGATGATGTATCTTGTATTGATCATGTGTGTTACAAAAGTGACGGGCCTTAGGCGGGCATGATGTGGAAAACCCCTATTTCGTTTTTAGGGATATTCCATATGTTTTTAGCCCTTGGCCTCGTTTCTCTGCTGCCTACATCAAGTGTGAACTTTTCGGGCTCTTTTAATTTCCTATTGAAATTTAAATATATTAAGCTCTTATTGAAAGGTATTATTCCATTCTCTAGCTGGGTTCACAAAAGCTGTAAGAATTGTACTGCTGCAATTTATACATGAATTCATACTTAAAAAATGTATACATGTTTGGTTCATACTTTATGGCTACGCTTATATAATCTTTTATTTAATGGCTCTATAACAATAATAATATCAATATTAACAATAACAATAATAATGACAATTACGAATTCTTCGCTCTCAGCATCATCAATCATTGACTTCATGACCTAAGTTATTTTTCTTGTTAAATTTTGGTTTAATTGGTTTTAAGTTTATATGCTCTTGGACTTCTTTTTGATATTTAATTTAAAACCTTTGATATTTCTTGAAATGTGTAGCAAAAAAAGTGGTTGAAAAGACGGAGCTGACTTATAGGATAGGTATAAATTTGTGATAAGTGAAGTGGGGAGGCCGGGAGGGATTACTCAATTCAAGCACCACGTTGTTGGTTCAGGTGACAATGTCAAACTATGTTTACAATTCCTCGTAGATGTTAGGGAGATATTTTCTAGGTTAGCGAGGGTGAAAAATTTAGGTTTGGTTCGAGGAGATAATGAATGTTTTGAGTTAAATGAAGTTAAGGGAGATGCTAAGAAACATCATTTTCATAGTTTTGACAATGTGAGTAGTGTCACAAATTAGCCAAAATTATGTCATAGATTTTTTTTCTTATTTTTGATATTGAATGCTCCCTTTGTTACAAATTAGGTGTTCTTTTTGAAATGTCAAATAGTTTTAGGAGATCATCCGACTTTGTCAATGTGTGGTCACAATGAGTTTTGTTGTGGGTCAGTGAAAAAATTGTGGCGACAAGTTTCCCTTAAGCTCAAAAAAGGGGCGGTTGTCAAAGTGGATGCTTATTTTCGAACGTCCCAAAAAGAATTAGTGGACACTTATTAATAGAGGAAGTATATTCCAATGATATGCTATATGATACACGATGTGATACGTTTGATTCAAGATACACAATCTGATAAGTGACAACTATGAGCAAATATTCTAAAATTAAGTAGGAAGAAAATGGACTTTCTGGAATCAAGCCTGTGGAAGAGAACTACTAGCAAATAGATCCAACTGGTGAAGCATTTAACACCCCCCCCCCCTCCAATTCTTAACAAAAGAGAAAAATTCTAACCAACCAGCTGCATGCTTTTTTCAACAAAACCAGTACATCACACCTAATCATATTGTTTAAGCAATCACAATATGTCTATGGAGCTCACATCTAAATTCTAATCACATTGTTGTAGTTCTTCTTCTTTCCACCTTCAGTTGATATACTTGGCGCAATTAGGCCGTTCTGGATCAAAATTAGATGAGAAACAAACCTGCAAGTGTCTTCTTTTTGTTAATTGTGCAGTTTAATATCTGATTAAGAAATTCCGACTTTAGTTTTTTCTTGCCTGAATCTCACTACCTACAGAAAACTTTCCCGAGTTGGATGGGGAAGAAATTGTACGATCAGAATAATTCCTCATTAGGGACATTCCTTGATATTGAGTGATCCATAAAAGATGATTACAGTCGTATACTCATACCTTAAGATAAGTTGGGAGGAGTTTTCAGTAGGACAACCAATAGACCTGCCTTGTGTAATGGAACGACACTTGGGCGAGAGACAATATGTTGACGAAATGAGGCTAGTTAAAGTAACAGGTTAAATGCACTTTTTGGTTAGACTATGGAAAGAGATTCCAAAGTGAATAGAATATTGGGGCTGGTGCATCAGTTCTTATACCCCTAGCTATATTGATGAGAGAGAATGTGTACCAAGGTAGTGAACAATATGTCTCCCTAGTAATATGAAAGAGAACAAACAAACGGAAACACTATCAAACCAATAGAGCACTGATCCAATTCCTAAAAATCTCAGTAATCCTCTACCCTCTAGTTTCTAATTATTGATTCCATTAATAGACGATTAAACCCTCCCCCTCAAGAGTTGAAATGGGAGCGCCTGATACCTGAATGCTCTTGAATTTTTTCCATTCAGAGAGATCAAAGGATTGCGATGTTTTATCCTTACGACCACACCCTTCTAGAGAAGTGCACATTCACTTCTCCTAGAAGTGCCAAATGTTATATGTGCTAACTATCAAGGCATTGGGCAGTGAAGAAAAAAGTGTTATGATTCCTATACCATTTCTACTAATGGCTGATTCCTTGCCTTGATACATCTCTTTTTTGCATCAGTTTGTTCATAGATTTAGAGCAGCACAGTAATTTTGGAAGAGTCTGAAACCCAGATGACTTAGTTAGCTCCTCTACATCCTCAACAACCAAGCAACCGGCATCCTTTATCAGTTCCACCTTCTCTCTCTTCCCCCACTATCACTTGAGAAGTCCATTAGTATTAGGTGTTGAGGTGAGGTTTATGATACCTCCGATAGATTATCCATATTTCTCGTGCCAGTCTTAATATTTCTTTCCACTTCTCCTCTCTTTAGCCCCGGTTAATCATATTTGCGGATAAAATTTAGAGATGTCAAACAACTAAATTGGACGTGATTCTCTTAAAAAGTATAAATATTTTAAAGCTTACATCAACTAGTTGGGTTTTGAAAAACATATTTGGATATGGAATTTAAAACAGATTGGGTTCCCTCATTTGACTCTTGGAAATCCCCCCCCCCCCAATATCTACTGTCATAAATTCTTCTATCAAAAAAAAATAAAAATAAACACAAAACTTTCGGTTTAATGTTCCCAATACAAATTTCTAGATAGCAACTAGACAATGGCTCTTTTGTCCATGAAAGTGGGCCATTTGTCAGGGAACTCCTGAGATGTACACATGTATTTACGTATTATTATGTATGCCTCATGCCTGCTTACCCATGGGGGAGAAAAAGTCAGCCTGCGACCTTCCTCTAAAGCTTCATAAAAGGAGGGATTCGAACTCCGGTGATGTCACATCTGTTGCTTGATTCAGCTCCCAATGCAGCGGACAAAGAAACAAAGACATCACCTGCTAGGGCTAAGGGCGCACTCATTTTGGTGTGAAAATTTAGTCAGGGAAGTGTGTAGACTTGGGTCCTCACTGTTCCTTTGTCTCATGCTTTCGGTTATTTACTGAATTTGAGATTTGTTCTAATTTGCTAGCATGAGCCACACAAGTCAATAAACTACCCTAATTAAATAATTTGCTGAATGCTGGTTTCTTGTTTCCTTTGGAAGGCTGGAGGAAGGAGGAATATCTGGTTTATAACTTAAAACACCTAAGAGATGGGTTTGTGACCGGACGTGGTTTTCACCATAAATTGGAACCAGATGGGTGAGTTGCTTTGGTTTCGCCATAACAATGTACGAAAATAGAGGCGTTATAAAGCCAAGCCACATTTTTATGATAGTATTTATCTAATGTAAAGTAGTTTGTGCTTAATCTTGATGAGAAAAAAATCTATTGAAGCAAGGACTTATAAAGGATAAGTGAATAGAAACATTAAGAATAAGGAAAATAAGAAGAATGAGGACAAGGGAGAAAGAGAAACACATATGTTACAATAGCTCTTCTAATTCATGCGTTAAAACTTGTCTCAAATTAGCAATGAATTCTTGATTAACTTGGAGATACAACTCTTTAAGAGATTAAGACAGTTCAAGTGAAAACTATATCAACAAATTATGTGCGTACTGTTGAGTTTTAGAGCTCTCATGATAATTTCTTAATGAAAAATAATCTACATGAAGGGAACTATAAAATTATGTAAAGCTTATTACTATACTCCATACGACATGAATTATGATTAGTTATAAGAAATTTGAGTGGTGCAGGGTTTTGTACCATTGTGGCGATGTGCTGACCAATGTGAAATTTGTAAGTTGTAATGATGTTTTGCCTCTAGATTAGGTGTGATAAGCATCATTTGCTATGCATGGGCTCCTAATGACATATGAACCATCAGACCGATACCTCACTCTGCTGCTCAAGATGGCTGAGGCTCTGAGCAAACCGATACATTTTCCGCTATACTTCCTCAGTAGTCATTATCTCCCAATTTCTCTTATGGGGCTAAATTCGATGTGCTTTGACCATCAGCTGATGAAGTCCACACCCCTTATTTGGTGCTTGTGTACAGTGTAAAGCTTTTTAATGTCTTGTTTGTTCTGCAGTTTACATTGTTGTCGTAGTGTTGATTTATCAATAAATATCACTTCAATGCATAAATATGCTCTTCCTTTTGGCTTTTCAGTGAGCAGCATTTAAATACATGTGATATAGGCTTGGATCACCGAGCAAATATGACATGTTATTCAATTTTTGAATTTTTCACTTCAAAATTATTAGATTCGTATCATATCACCAAAAATCGACTTTCTGATCCAGGCCTTAGTTATCTGGCCATCACTTTTTGCCATTGTGATGTTGCATTTCAACTTGGATTTGTGGACTAAGTTTGCTTTTTCGTTCAGAGCCTTCTGCAACCCAGCTGACGTCGAAGCATTCACTGAAGAAAAGAAAGAATCTCTTCTAATGAAACGCCATGGAAAAGGTGCTGATTTTCTCCGTGCTGTCCGCGAAATTATTGATAGCTTTGAAAAGTTAAAACAGCAGGACCAAGAAAGTAATGATCACGCAAGTGATGGAATCACTGTGACCAATGCTGCTGGTAAATCTGCGGAAAATGTGGTTAGCTGTGGAGCAAAAGATGATGTTCCAGTAGTTTCCAATGCTACAGTTGACTCATGCTCAAAGACTTCAGATTCCTCTAAAGCCGCTCATCATCCAGGCTTTCCATTTGAAGTTGATGTTGCTGCAACACAAACAGGTGCCTCAGAGGAGCCTAACTGTAATGTAGTGATTGCTAAAGCACCTCTGCAATCTACTTATTCCAGGAAAAGACATGGAGTTGTGCAGCCACAAAGCTGTGTCATACAGAAAAGGGCACCATCTGCACGAAGGTCTAGAAGTTCATCAAGGGCAGATTCTCGCAGATTCCAGAACTTCACCTTGCCCTCATCCAACGGTGGTAAGAATGCTGAAAATATTTCTACCATTGTAGCGCGAGATAGATCATCTAGAAGGAATAGAAGGGTTAGGAATTCTCTGGAAGGTAGTGATGAGCATGATACCGTTTCACCTCGTTTTGTCTCAAATGGAAGCCTCGAAGAGAACAGTTCTGAAATCGTCACAGTTGATTCTGATACTCAAAGTTACAATGAAGTCAGCACAGTGGAGTCTGGTTACAAACATCTGCAACCTGAGCAATGTGTTGAATTCTCTGAGGGGGATGTTGAGCTCAGCAAAATTCTTGATTTTGAATCAAAGACTGTTATTGTCAAGAAGAAAAGAAAGCCAAGTAGGAAACGTGTTAGCAATCGTACCACTGAGGTCCCTTACAGACTAGTCAAACAAGCAGGTTTAGAGATGGAGGTGCAGAAGGTTGGTCAAACTTCACCCAATGACACTGAGAAATCTAACGAAAGACATTCAAAAGAAGATGGTGATGAACACTTGCCTCTAGTGAAACGAGCCAGAGTTCGAATGGGTAGGACATTAACTGCAGGAGAGGAAAAGGAAACCTTGATAAGAACGGAGGAAAAGCCTTCGGAAGTTGCAAGTAGCAGACTGAAGCGAGACAGCATAGAGATGAATAATGTAGTACAAGTTCCTGCTGAGAGAAGTTCATGTAATGTAAAGGGTGAAGAAAATAATGCATCATTACCAGGCAAAAGTATAATGAATAAGCCTCCCCTTTGGGAAGCCAAAAAACATCAGCAGTTCGGTTGTTCTGTGGATGGTGAAGCTGCTTTACCTCCATCAAAACGCATCCATCGTGCCCTGGAAGCAATGTCAGCTAATGCTGCTGAAGGTGGTCAAATCTCTTCTGATGGACCATCGATTATGAAAGCAGTTATTAATGGATCCATTTCTTCCACTAACTGCTCTAACTTGTCCATCGAGAATGAAGCAAGAGGTAAATTTGGGGCAGACAAAGTTGACTCATGTGGCGAGGATTTTTCTGAGGATTGTAAGTTGGGATGTTCTGACAGTTTAACTGCACAAGTTACAGAAGAAAATTTAAAAGTTGAAAATGTGGCAGCTTGCAGTGACCTGCCTATTAAAAGTACTATCAGTTGCCCAGAATTGGGGCCAACTGAAAATAACACGGTGGAGGCTGTGGAATGTGCTACTCGTAAAGATCCGAGTTTGTCATCCTCTGGTACTTCCAATACTGAAATTGTGGTTGTTGCGGAGAGTCCAAGACTGACCTTTCACGACATTGGTGAAGAACCAGCTGAAAGTAACCAAGATTTGGTGTGTGTGAAGTTGCCCGTCAATGTTGACAGCAAAGTTGTAGCTTCCGGGTCATGTGAACCATGTAAAGAAGATCCTTCAGATATCCCCAGGATAAGTACAGATCCTGCATCAGGCAGTGTTGAAACTGAAATTAGTTCACCGCATAATGATGCCAATTTGCTGCTCCATTTTTCTCTGGGTAATTGTTCTCAATCGTCAGTGCTTCCATTAGATGAGAACAACCATGACGATGCAATGTAAGCTAATATTTTCATGATGTGGTTTCTGATTTGATAATAATAAATACACGTTTCTCAATTGTTTATTCTTTCTTTTGAAATATTTTTGTTTCCAAAATACTCTTAATTAGTTCAGTATTAAACTTCGAAGCTGTTGGACGTCTTCATCTTAGGTCTAAGGTCATCAAAGAAACTAGATTGTCCATGAAGGAACTTAATGCTTCTCCATCTTCCTCAACCATGGTGGGTATCAAGTCTGCTGCCCAAGGTCTGGAGTTTTGTCATTCCACTTCTCCATCGGAAGAATGTTTGAGCCTTAAGACTGTGTCAGGTACCCGGACCTCTCCATCTCCGACTGATGGGTTAGCCTCAACTGCACGAGCTTCTCCTCCCACTACTTCAATTTGCAACATATCTACTTCGGATAATAGTAACTCCCTTGAAAACAATGGCTGTTGTAGTCCTGATGCTCATTTGCGCAATGAGAAAATGAAACATGCTGGCAAATGGAGCAGTGCTACAGAAGCCAATTCTACTCTTAAGTCCTTTGAGTCTAGTCTTGGGACTTTGACGAGGACAAAGAAGAACATTGATCGAGTGACACGCATTGCCATAGACTGTGCAAAATTTGGTCTTGCTGCTAAGGTATGTATATCTCCTGTCTTAACTCTCCTGGCTTCACGAGTTGTAAACTATGTTTCTATTTAACTGATTGAAATTATTGCATGTACTTAGAGTTTGGATGTGTTTAATCTGGATCAGACATAAATCCATGCATTTGACATATACAGGGGCGGAACCAGGATTTTTTTGAAGGGGGGGGGGGGGCGAAAGATTACGGGGGTTCGGGGGCACCCCCCCCCCCAAATTTTTTTAATGATTTAATAATCTTACTATCAAAATTAATAAGCCCTAAATTAAATTTTTTGGGGAATAAGTTTGATTATCTAGAATTCTTCAATGGAGACAATGATAGAGCACGAGAGATCAGAACCGCCGCAGCAATTTCTTCTATCATACTTGGAGGCAGCGGCAGGAGCGAGAGAGCAAGTTTTTTTCTCGGATGTGGCCACTGATCTCTGGTCTCGATGGTTTGGGGGACATAAGGGGAGAGGGGGGGCTAAATGAAATTTTTTAAAGGTAAACTGAAAAAAATAAATCTCTCTAGCCCCTTAAATTTTTTTTTTTGGGGGGGGGGGCGACAGCCCACCCCTGCCTCCATGAAGTTCCACCCCTGGACATATATTGGATAACCTAAAATTTCTCAACTGGCATACATCAACTGCCTAGATTATGGTAATAAATATTTTAGCAGTAGGTGATACAAAGTATGGAAGGATGCTGCGTGTGAATAAACCAAGGCATAATATAAAATTGCTTTTCGAAGGACTATAATATGGAGAGATTGATGAACCAATTTAGCGTTCGATGGCTAGATTAGTACCTGGTCATTCCAAGAATTTGTGCTTGGCAAATTTATTTTTCTCTGTTCATTATTTGAAATTTTGGAGAGAGAGACACATATCCGTTCAATTATTCCATAAACTTATAAGACAACTGGATGATATAGAAAAATTAACATAGGTGTCTTAGTTTTATGCTTGACAGTCTTACGCACTTGGCCTCTATTGCAGCTTCAGATTTTAAAGTTTTATAACAGATATTATTCTTATGCTTGGAGATGGCCTTTATGGTTTCTGTTATTAAGTTGTCTAATCATGCCCTTTTTTCTTCTCATACTTTTTCATCCTTCATTTTGGTTGTTGAAGTTGCTCTTTTTGTTTTTTCCTTTTTTGGCGAGGGGAAAAGGGGTATGGGCGCAAGATTTCTGTGCTGCTTTGATTGTATCTGAGTACTTACCACATTACTTAAAAATATTTTATGGAACTGTTGTCATTCAGGTGATGGACGTTGTTGCCTGTAGTTTGGAAGGTGAACCAAGCTTGCACAGGAGAGTGGATTTGTTTTTCCTCGTGGATTCTATTGCACAATGCTCTCGAGGTTTGAAAGGTAACCCACTCTCCCAAGTTTGCAACTGTTTGGTGATATTTCCAGTTACTGTGTTGTGGCATAGATGCATCGGATAGTTCTTTAAGTTGCATAACCAGTTGTTCCCTTAATGTGGTCAGCTTATGTTGTAATTAAACTTGAGTTTCAGGTGACATGGGCGGTATGTATCCCACAGCTATCCAAACAGTCTTACCACGTTTACTGCTGGCTGCTGCTCCTCCAGGAAGTAGTGCTCAGGAAAATCGCAGGCAATGCTTGAAGGTATTGTTCAGATTTTGAAATCTTCTTTGGGCTTCATCTTCTTTCCTTTGTAGGTCTATTAATGGGAGTATATGCAACCAATTACTCATCTTATTCCTTTGCTGTTATGTTCCTAGGTCCTGAAGCTTTGGCAAGAAAGAAGGATCCTTCCAGAAACCTTGATTCGCTACCATATCAAAGAGCTTGATTCCCTGAACTACATATCTTCCAGAAGTGCTTACTCTCGTAGGCCTTTTAGAAATGAAAGGGCCTTTGATGATCCCGTAAGAGAGATGGAGGGTATGAATGTTGATGAATATGGAAGGTTGGGTTGATTTGTACATTTCTACTTGTTTTTTATGTTGTACTATTTTATATCAATCCAAAAATATACAGAATATTGATTGTTTTTTGTTGACACTTGCCTTTTCCCAGCAATGCTAGCATTGAGCTTCCTGGTTTTCGTATGCCGCCTATGATAAAGGATGGAGACGTAGGAAGTGATTCTGATGGAGAGAGTTTTGAGGCTGTTACTCCTGAACATATTACAGAAAATCCTGAAGAACGAGATAAGACACCTACACCTGCAATTGAAAAGCACACACATATTTTGGAGGACGTTGATGGTGAGCTTGAAATGGAAGACGTAGCTCCCTCGTGTGAAGGTGAAGTGAAAGTCGTCAGTGATTTTACTAAAGTTGGTGCTGCAGAGGTTTCCCATCATCAATTTGGACCGCAGTATCCACCTGCCTTTCCCCCTCCATTGCCTCAGGATGTGCCACCGTCGTCTCCTCCTTTACCGAAGTCGCCTCCTCCCCGACCTCCTCCCCCGCCTCCACTGTCTCTTCCTCCTCCGCCGCCTCCTCTATCTCTTCCTCCTCCGCCTCCATTACGTGACTCTGTTACCGGTTCCCATGACCCAATACTCTATACGAGCTCACAGGTGCGTGTAATCACTTTTGCTTCAGCAGTTCTGTGTAAATAGTTTGCTCTTGCTTTAAATTGTTGTTGTTGGCATGAGAATTGCATTGGTTTGGCTGTTATGTTCATTATTTCTTTTCTGCTAACATGGCATGTATTGCAGAATATGAATGATGGCTCACAGTATTCAACTGGCCAGACAGTACAACGCCATAATCATGAAAACAGGGAACCTCACGTGGAGAGGCTGATATCAGAGCCCGCTAATCCTTGCTCTTTTGGTGGTCTGTCAGCAACAAATCCCCCTATTCGACCTGCTGTAAATAATGCTCACCTACGACCTCCTCAACCTGCTCCATCGACTCAATTTTCTTACTTTCAAGCAGATCACTCTCGCAAGGAAACTCCACCCCCATCCTATCCGAGCAGATTCCATTTTGTGCACAGTAATGACAGTGGGAATTTTCATAGTGATCATGACAGAATGAATCCGACTTCTTATGACGAGGCCTGGAGGATTTCAGCACCTTTTCCTGGTAAAGCTGTCTGGTACTTTTGGATGGATTTGACATGCTGTGTTTATCTGTGCTATTTTCTTAGTTTAAAGATACTTTTCTGCTTCTGATGCAGGTCTATCTTATCCAGATAGTGCAAGAGCATCTTATGGTCCTAATCAGTTTGTGGGCCCACCTTATGAGCCTTCTGTATCAAATCATAGCTGGACTTACCATCTCCATCCTGTGAATCATAGAGAAATGTTGCCTCATAGACCATCTGAAGGTCCAATTCCTGTGGCAATGAGAGGTTTGTGCTCCCCCACCTTTTCGTGCTAGTTGGCATTCCATTTGATATCCTTTGAATTTGTTATTACATTACCTAAAAAGATCTTTGATTTTGTTTCAGCTCCTAATTTTTGGAGACCAAGGTGACCATCAGGAGCTAATCTTGCTGGTATGTTTTCATGATGCTCCAATGGGTAACGAGGTTACCCTGCTAGTTATTGGTTATTTTGTGGTCTGCTGTTGGTAGGCGCATCTCGTTTTGCACTTGGATTCTCTGGGCGGTCAAAAGTCAAAAAGATAATTTGGTGATCAGCTTGTTTTCCAGAATACCAACACAATCTTCATTGAAGGATTGGGGTTGCATCACAAAATAATGCACTGCAAAGGATAGCACGCCAAATGCGTGATTGTATATATGTATTTTATAGTCTCTTCTGCAATTGCAGTAGGGAAGGGGACAACGTAGAGAGCTGTAATTTAACCATACTTTTCGGGCATAGTTTTCTGTATCATCTTGTTCGACTTTACCTCCCTCCCTCTTGTTTTCTCTCCTTAGAGGTTGATGGATCTGCCACAAATTATTTTGGCAATTTGTTAGTTGATTTTGTCATGTTTAGAAGTTCTTTTTTTGGGGGGTAAAAAGCTTAATGTTGCTTGTACATTGGATCACTTTTCGTCCCGGCTTGGCCAGTCCAGAATGGAACAAATACAACAAAAGTTGCTTCATTATTGTTGCTTTTTTCAAAAAGGTTGCAACTAAAGGGGAGATGGGTTACATATAGTGGTTCCCTATGAAGCAGTATGGCCTGCACTTTCCCAAAGTGATCAAAATGATTCCTTGTCAGATAATGGTATATTGGCCTTGGTTGTAGGCCCGTTGTAGTTTTGCTTCATGGTTTAAGGTCTACATTTTCTCACTTTGATTTGAAATTCTCCTCTATTTCATATGCTTCAAAAGTTGGACAATTTTCTCACTGACCTTATGGCTTTGCTCTCTCCCTCCTTCCATTTAAGTTGTGTTTTTGAATGAACGTTTGATTATTTTATCTCTCTCTCTCTCTCTCTCTCTCTCTCTCTCTCTCTCTCTCTCTCTCTCAACCTACAAATTACAAAAAACAAAT
>JAOWAN010000049.1:2328980-2349860 GCA_028566635.1 Lobelia cardinalis
CCCTGGCTTTGGACTGGTTGTGGTAGGATATTGATTTAAATGAAAAATAAAAATATTAAGAAGGGGATAAAGATGTCTTTTTATTTTTAAAAGGGTATTAGTGTCTTATCACTTAGTTTTTTTTTTTCAGTCACTTGTTTTTCTTTCAATTTGGTCATAATAACTTGATGGAAACTAACAGAAAGATGGTCAGGGGGGTTATCCCTCACCGAATAAAGTACAAGGGGCTCAAACCTCGAGCCCGTGAATCACAGGGGGGTTCCTCCACGTTAACCCAAAATATAATTTTATTTTAATATTAAACTTAATATTATGTATTATATATAATTAATCTTAATATTATATAATTTTTTATGGGTATCATATTATTTCTTTTATATTTAGGGATACTTTAGTCTTTTATCATATCTTCATTAGCTTAAATTGACGGTCAGCTAACTGAAATTACACATGTAGTCTTTTTAAAAAAAATATTCACAAGGGGGTCATTCCTGAAACTCAAATTACACAGAGTTTTTTTTTTTTTTTTTTATTTAACCCTTGATAAAAACATTTATTGTTAATTTATTACTCCATAATCCTTATTATGATGACTTTTACCATAAAAGCTGGACAAATAAATTTGGTCATCTGAGACGTGCTCACATCATCTTATGAAAACTGTTAAACCTTCCATATAAAAAGAGCAAAGATATACCCATCATATACCCATTTTCTCAATCCTAGAATGAGACTTTCATTTTTTTTTATTCATTAAAAAAAAGGCCTTCCATTTTACTCAGTAAACCATACAATGTAAATTAGTAGTAATATTGATATAAGTAAATAAAGCTAACTCCATAGCCTTTACATATAAGATAATTCAAACATAAATATAATATTTTTGATTATTAGTTCTAAATGATGTTTCATTTTATATTTTATTCTTTTTGATTCAATATTAGTAATTAAAATTTAAATTTTATTCCTGAATTTTAAATCTCAACCCCTAAATTAAGAATCATGCGTCGCACATGTATATTGAATTGTATTGTATGCTGTCCGACATTAAAAAGTTATACAGTACAATGATGCATGACGGTACACAGTGTGCATCCGGACCAATCAAGCATCTATATTACATGGGAGGGTTGTTTTCACTGTAGATGAACAGTGAAACACCCTCTCTCTTTAATTGTTATTGAAGACAAATGTTCAGCAAAAGCTAGCATTAAATACGGGCTATACAACCTACTTTACTATTCAAAATCTTTAGCCTAGATCCATTCGTATCTTTAGATACGGACCTTACACTAGTTTTTCCTAAATCAAAGTTCTAAATTCTAAATTTTAAACTTAAATTCTAAGTTTTAAACTTTAAATCCTAGATTTTGTCCCAACAATGTGACACCAAAGTATTACTACAGTAAATTCCCACTCCATAATTAGCGGAGATTAAGAACAAACAATCTTGCAATAAGTTACGAAATTGGAGTTTGAGGAGTTGGACTTGGTCAATCTGTCGGATTTCATCCATCCAGGCGGTCGGTCGGTCCAACAATTCAACTCGTAAATCATAAATCATAAACCATAAATAAAGCGATAAGAAGGAAAGAAGAAAGATTTGAAAGAAACCCTCTCCCCCTGCCGGTGCCCGGTGCCTAAACCCCTCTTTGGTTCTGCACTGGCGCTGGTCTCTGGGTTGCAATAATCTTGGTGAAAGAAAAAAAAAAAACAAGAAAAGATGGGTGGATCTCCTTCTGTTCCCCAGAAATCAATTCACGAATTCTCTGTCAAGGTATCTTTAAATGGATTTGTGTGTGTGTGTCTGTAAATTCCCTTCCTTTTCGTTGTCAAAGTGTAAGTGTTCCATAGGGTACGTGGGTTTTGTGAAAGATTTGATTTTGAGGGAGAAGAGGGGGTGTGCAGGATAGCAAGGGGCAGGAGGTGGATCTAAGCATCTACAAAGGGAAAGTTGTTCTTATTGTCAATGTCGCTTCTAAATGGTTCTTTCTCTCTCTCTCTCACTTCCCTCTTTTTCTTTTTCCTTAAAACTTGTTCCCAATTTAGCTCACAACTTTCTTTGATTGATTTTGTGTTTTGATCAACTTTTTTTCTGTGGTGGGTCTGAAACAGTGGGTTCACAAACTCAAACTACCCCCAATTAACTGAGCTTTACACCAAGTACAAAACTAAAGGTATTGTCTTTCTCCATAATAGCTATACTTTCCTGTGGTTTTGTTTTTGGCGTGCATTTATGTGTTTTGGTGGTCTTGACACTTGAAGAGTTAAAGTATGCTCTATTCACAAATTGGGACATTTGAAACATCAAGTATTTCACACTCGTGGAAGTCAGAATATATTTGTCATGACAAAATTATTCATCTTTTTGATTATTCGTTTTGACATGAGCGAGACCCTGTACCCGTGAGTAGGGTGATTGGGTGCTAATCAGCTTGTTTTATCACCTTGAATTGCCACTTATACTGATATATGGATTTGCATCTACCTAGGATGAAACATAGTGTGTTCCACCACCAAGAATCTGATTGTAGCCTTTTTATATGTACATTTTATTTTTATTATTTTTTTTTTGGGGGTTGGGGGGGGAACAAGTGGAAAAAAAGATTCATTATTTGTAACTAGTACTTGCCCGTGTCTTTAAGACACGGGCCCCACCTGCTCCTGCTGACATGCCCCTTCAATGTCAGTTTTTACTGTTGCTTGAAATGATAGACTGAACAGTGCACATATACTGGTGCATATACTATAGATGGTGAATTATGCAATACTATGTCTTTTAGCTATGGTATGGTGAAGTGTACAGAACATCTGGTTATGGTGAATAATGCGACTGCCAGTACCTACGGTTGAAATGTATGGTGTATCTGTGTGATCTCACGTAGTGTACGACGACAGTCATATTGAGCTCGGAATACGATCAATCTCTTTTTTATTCATTATCGATGGTTTGTGATTTTGTTATCAATAGAATTTGTGTTCCCAATTGTCTGAATTTCCCAGATTGCATTTCTGGGTAAATCTGTTAATATGATTTTGACAGACAAGCATTAGCCACTTTTTTGTGCTTTCACTGGCATCAGCGATATACCATTATTTTTCTGTCTTTTTGTTTATTTTCATTATGTGACTAAGCCTGGGTACTACTGCTTCTGTTTATTCTGAAATCTGAATTGAGCCGATTAGGTTTCGAGATCTTGGCATTTCCATGCAATCAATTCTTGAAGCAGGAGCCTGAATCAAGTGTTAAAGTTCACGAATTTGCATGTACAAGATTTCAAGCAGAATACCCTATCTTCCAAAAGGTGACTCCTATTGTCAGACAAACTTAAAGATGCTATTGTAGTGTATCAACCTGACGTATATATAAAGCATGCAAAGAGACGGTATTCATATTTATTCCACAGATCATATATTAGGCTTGGAAACATGCTTTGAGAACATTGATAAGCTTAAACTATGATGCTTCCTAGTATTCTTTGAAACATGCTTTGAGAACATTTTCTTGTTTTATATGTAAACTAGCTGGATTGCTTGCCAGTATTCTATTCGTGCACCAGGATTTGAAAAGTGTGATTCATCCTTCTGAGTAATGGAGTCCTGTACTGCTGTACTTATGAAACCAAAAGGCTGATCTAACATGAAATACTCTAATATGTTGAGCAGTATGGATTGTCATATAATCGATTTGGCTTATACTGTCTTGTATGCATTTTGCTGCTGTTCAGGTGCGCGTCAATGGAGAAACTGCAGCACCCATCTACAAGTTCCTAAAAGCAAGTAAAGGGGGGTTTCTTGGGTCTAGGAGCATCAAATGGAACTTCACTAAGTTCTTGGTGGACAAGGAAGGTCAAGTTATAAGTCGCTATGGGCCGACAACCTCCCCGCTATCCTTTGAGGTAAATTATCACTCTCCTCTTCCTGTCTCTTTGTACTAGAACCTCCTCCCGTCCACTTCAATAATCTATTTTAAAAGGTGAAAAACATTTTGAAACGTGACAATTTTAAGTGGTACATACCACAATTGATGTACCGTAGGATTATATGCGCAGAACTGGGGGAGAATTCATGGTTTTGGTGAATCAAGCAATTATTTATGGTGAAAATCATGTTTCATGACTTGACTACTTAATTTTCACTCGCAGGCAGATATCAAGAGAGCGTTGGGAGAGGTGTAGCATATATTCAGGTAAGAAGGAGTTGGTTTGCTTGAGGGTAAAATGAGACTATAAAATGGAAGTGGTTGATATACATGTTAATTGCACCGTTCCTTTATTCTCGCATCTTCCTGCCTTGTGAGTGTTACGCAGGTTGCTTGCACATCTTCGCACACTTTGATGCTTTGCTTGAATTTTGTAAAGAGTGAAATGATAAATGCCGTGTTCTTTTTTATTCCTTTTTAGTTATTTGATGGATATTGAAGAAAGAAAAGTGTGATGGTACATAAATGTATCTCTATTGGAAGAAAGTACTGTGGAAGTAGTAATATACCTGGAGCTTCGTTACATGATATAGTTGGTTTGGCTATGTATTGTACTTGGGCGTCATTTGGTATGCAAGAATAGTCAAATTCATGCTGCCATTCATTGTAATTTGGGACAACTCTATTTTTCATTGCAATATTTTTTGGGTCCAAGTATAATGAACTGTTTTTATTATTCCTCTTTAATGTTCTCTCTTAAAATCCCTATCTTGAGTTGTGCATTTGGATTTTTTTTTTCCTTCTTGAAAAGTAAATATGTACCGTTTATCATGTTGTCTGGGACTCGGAAATGATCAGCTTCACCATTGGGGTGGCCTATCAGCCCACGCGAAGGGAATTGCCTTGCCAATCATCTCGGGGTTCATCTTCCTCAACTTGGAAGAGTCCGTGGTCTGCCTATATCGTGTTCAAATTTCAAATTGGTCGCCCCCTACCCAGTTCAAGTTTCAACTTTTGATCTGACAGGTCCTATTCCATGGTCCTGTACATTCCTAATATGTCCTTGGTGCGAGTCCGGATTTCCTATGGCACATTGTGTGCCATAGTGTGTGCCACCACTCACATGTGGTGGGCCCCACTGTATTAGTGGGCCCCACCACATGTGAGTGGTGGCACACACTATGGCACACAATGTGCCATAGAGGATCTCATTCCCCTTGGTGCAATATGCATATTGAGACTGTCAATCGTTATGATTTAGGAGTTGGGTACGACGTCCGCGTCTAAACCTGGTTGCTTCGTTCGAAAGAATATGGAAGGGTGCTTTTTAGGATGTTTTCGGTTGTTTTTTTTTTTTTAATGTTGAAAAACTGGGTTTTGTGTATTTTTAGTATTACACAACTGTATCTATTCACTGGATCAAAAGCAAGTTTTTGCAAAGCTTTCTCAAGTTGGGCCTGAGGTGCCCGATGAAGGGGTTATGCCTAGAGGTGGAGGGAGGTCACGTTCAGTCTGGTGGTTCTGCCAAGCTCTTCATTTGCTTTTGGATTGTGGCTTCCTTTCCTGGAGTTGTGGTCCAGCCGATGCTTCTTGTATTTGGGGACTTGTTGCTAATAATGAAATTCTAATAGTTGGTGCATCCTCGAATCTTACACCAACTATTAAAATTTCATTCGTGCTGGAAATCACAATCATTCAGTCATATGATCGTACCACCAAATAAATATTTTCGTTCCTAGTAATGGAATTGTACTATATAATTTGCTGACTATTTGACACTTGCAACTAATAGGAAAGTAACCAAGAAAATCTTTTGGATCAAGTCTTTACATAGTTCAAAAAATAACAATAAACGATGACCAAAAGTTTATTTATATTTATTTTAGTTCGGCGTAGAACATATGGTTCATATATTATGTTGATATGAAATGAGATGATATATTGATTAAAATGACAAAGTATTTGGTAAAATTTTGATGAGAGAGAACGATCTTTTAACGTATCGCGCCCCGCTCCCCTATCCCCAAAAAAAAAAATTTGTTCTACTTTTAATTTTCGAGAACATACAAAAAACGATAATAAATCAATCACTCATTCTTAAAATCAGCGTTCTTAAGATCCTTCTTTTGGAAAAAATCTTTTTCTCCCCGCAAATCACTTTTTTTTTTCCCTTTGTATTACCTTAGTTTGTTTGAATGTATATAAATTACTATTGGTGTGTTCACTTGAGCATTTTTTACCCAAGTTTTTTAATTTTTAATTTTTCTCTTTCATTGATCCCACAAGTTTTCTATCTATCTATCTTTTTCTTACTTTTTACTTTAATCATTACAAAAACTTAAAAATTAAATCAAAAACTACCCATCCAAATACACCATATTTATTGCACATTTTTTATTTTTCGTATGCTTCGTACCATTATAATACTTTAAGAAAAAAAAAATTGCACTGCCCCTGAAACTCCCTATTCGTTCCCCCGTTTCCTAGGTCCGACCCTGCTTGGATCCCAACTTTTGCGACGAAGAGTAATTTATTAGAGTCGGATTTGTGTACATCATATTTTATTTTTAATAAATTAGTTAAAATATTTTTTAAATTAATTAAAATTTTTGAAATTAATTTCTTTTTCGAACGGTCTACAATGAGTTTAAGCTCATTCATTTTCATTTTAATTCCACCCCCTCCCCTTCCTCCCGGGTTCGGCATTCAAGTAACTTGAGAATTCTTAAAAGTTATAATCCAACATATATTTTCCAGATCGGGAATAAAGGAGGATGTAACAAAAAAGAAATCAAAATTTAGAAAGAAAAAAAAAAATCTGCACAGATATGGGAGGTTCTAACTCTGTCCCTGATAAATCAATTCATGATTTCACTGTCAAGGTCTCTCTCTCTCTCTCTCTCTCTCTCTCTCTCTCTCTCTCTCTCTCTCTCTCTCTCTACTTCTTTCCTCTCAAAAGGTAATTCTTTTTTGGATCTTTGATCTTTTTTCTTTGTTTTTTAAAATTCAAGAAAAGAAGTACTCACGTTGAGTCAATGCAGAGGGCATATAATGCATGAGAAATGAGGATTATACAATTTTGTATATGTAAAAATCTACTCTCTTTTTTTCTGGGTGAGGGGGGATACAGGACAGCAAAGGTATGGACGTGGATCTCAGCATTTACAAAGGCAAAATCCTGCTTATTGTCAATGTGGCTTCCAAATGGTTCTCTCTTTTTCTTTTAACTCAAACGTTAGATCTTTTTCTTTTAAATATAAGTACCTTACTTCATTTGAGTATATCCCCCTACCCCTTTCCATTTTTTTTTTTTTTTTAATATATATAATTTATAGTTTTTTTTTTTTAACTGGTGCCCGTTTTGCTCATATGTGTGCCCTTGGATTGATGTCAACCTTGGTGGTGGGGTGGCTGGTACAGTGGTTTTACAAATGTAAACTACACCGAGCTGACTGTTCTTTACAACAAATATAAGGATAAAGGTAACATTTTTCAGGATACCCATTTGGTTATTTTGAGCTATTAGCAATTTTACTCCTTTCATATAAAAGAAAAGGATACACTTGCTAACTTATTGCTAGTGTGAGTGTGTGTGTGTGTGTGTGTGTGCATAAATGTATGTATGCAAATGTACATATGTCCTGCATAAATTATTGCTGCTGTAATCAATGTAGTTGGTTGTTATGTTCAGATAAAGAAATCAATGCCTTGTTGGCTGTTAGGGGGGGATCCCAAACCCTAGCAATAACCAGCTCAAGTTGGAGAAATATGCTTGGACATGAATTTCTACCCATTGAATAAAAACTTCGTATTTTTTAAAGAGGAACTACCCTAGACAAACTTGGATGAACATGTTCCCTAACAGTGTAGGGCTGTGGGCATGCATATTATTTGTTGGGTCCCCCTCCCCCAATATTGATTAGCACTTAACTAGTTTGTATATCAATATGCGATTTTGTAATTGAAATTTTGATATCAGGCTTTGAGATCCTGGCATTTCCGTGCAATCAGTTCTTGAAACAAGAGCCTGGGGACAGTGAAGAGGTGCAAAAATTTGTATGTACAAGATTCAAAGCTGAATACCCAGTATTCCAAAAGGCAAGCATTCCTGTTTAACTACTGTTTTCTGGAGTATAATGCAGTTGGAGATTTTGGTTCTGTGCATCTTATGTAATTAGATAGTATGCATTTCGTTTTAGTGATTATGAACAAACTAACGAGGAACTTTGTATTATTTTTTTTTTTCCTTTTTGTAAGTAAACCTTTGCTTCACACAACAAAAATCAATATATAAAGAATATAGGGGTATATCCTGGCTCAAAAAGTTCTCAGAATGTAATCAAGCCTATGTTTTACATTTCCATTTCAAGATAATTCCCCTTCTCTGAGAACCATCCAATACTGGTATTCCTAGGTTGTCTTCTGCCACACATCATGCTAAACCTTATGAAATCTTAAATTTTCTGCATTTTCTTCCCTTTGAAGTGCAGTAGATGGCCACGCCAAAGCCAGTTCTTGACATGGTTAACTAAAGTCATTCCCCAGCAGTTCTTGTTAGCTATATCAGTATCAGGGTTCCGCTTGTCATTCCTCCTATCACGAACATTTGTTACTAACTTCTTGCGAATTTAATTTAGTAGTCACATTCGAGAAATTAATGCTGTTTAGTTAAACTGGTTCTAAAGCATAAACTGCAACCTATATCCTGAATAATTCCCCATTTCATGAGTCCATCATGAGGATTTTTATCTCCTTAGACCGGTGTGCCACTGTGTTAAGGCACATTCAGCAATATTACCTTTGAACTGTGCTATTTTCCACCAGTCCTTAGTAGTAGTCTCTCCCAAGAACTATGTGCAGTGTAGAATTTCAAATGTCGGTTGAATTCAAATTATTGTTAGGCTTGAAGTTATCAACCGTATGCCTAATGATGTATTTGTAAGTACCAGAATTCTGGTTTAGCACTTCCAGTCTCCCCCTTGCCCATGTATTATGTCATTCATGTTTGAGCCCCTCCTACCCCCTCCCCCCCCCCCCCACACACAGAGTCACAGCAGAATCATGTACAGTTGTCTCCCAAAAATCATTGCTAATCGGCAAAGTGGACACCAATTGTCCTACCATCCCTTCCGCCAATTCCCTCGGCTTCAGTAAACCGGTATCTCAGACTCACATCAAAGGCAGTTCCTCCCAAGTGTAAGACGCATAGTTAGGGCAGTGCATGGTCCAATAATTCTTGTATGTATTCGTGACTCCACTTGATCAAAAGTGAGTCTTTCTGAAAGAGCAGATCCTCTCTGTCTAGTCATACGAGCTTTATTCCATTCTTCAAGCTGCTTTATGCATAGCCCACCTGGTCTCTAGGCAGGCGAATGTCTTTCAAACCACTTTGATTCTTTTTCCCCTGCCTTGACCCTAGAAAGCTACTAATCATATATTCCCTTTTTAATCACACTTACAGACAAAATAATCCCTAGTTGCCTTCTTCCTTTATAAGATGTTTAGTTATCCAGTGATTCATCCTTGCTATCTTTTGATAAATTTTACATTGGCAATCTATTTCTTAACCTGGTAGTTGTCGAAGGAACTCTGAGATACTTCACAGCTAATCTCCCCATGGTATTTCTACATTTTGACTGAGCATTCTTTTAATGTCCTCATGATCCCGTTGCAGCATAGAATACCCTGATATTAACGTTAAACCTACCAACTGTTCAAGCTGTTTCAGAGTTTTGTTAACTACTTGTAAGAACTCTTCTTTTGCCCTAGCCACCGTAAAATTGTCATCTTCGAAACTTACACGTGAGATGGCCAAACCATCACAATGGATGGTATCTAAATGCCTCAATTCTGATCTTACAATCCAGGATACAAGAGAACACGTCCATCAGTAGCAGGAGATATAGGGAGAATTGGATCATCGTCTCAAACATTTGATTCCTCAGCCATTAATGTTCACAGAATACTTAACTGTCTTGACACATTCCTGAACCCAGCTTGTGAAAATAGGAGGAACCGTCAGGCTTCAAGAAGATGAAAGAAAAAGTCCCAATTGACTGGTCAGTTTGGTTTTATGATATCCATTTTAGTAGAACATCTACCTTCCCCTTTGGTTGTGAGATAATTTCCAATCAGCTCTTGCATTTAAAACATTAGTACATTTAGAAAGTGTACTGCAGCAAGCAATTGGCCTGTAATTTAAGTTGCGCTTCGTGATTTTAGGGATAAGTGAGAGCAGTGCAGCTCGATCGTCTTAGAATTCTTTCATTTTCAAAGAAGTACTTGACAGAAAAAAACAAAAAAAAAAAACCCATAAAATTAAAAATCGAACCAGTTCAATTCGAGTAAAGCCAGAAAAAACGTATTGACCAAAGTTAACAAATCGAATCAAAATTGAACCGAATCGATTTGGTCCGATCCAATTCCTAAATTGTTGTACTTTAATTTTAATTTTAGGTGTTGTGTAGTAATGTATTTCAACTTTAAGCCTAGCAAATGAGCAAGGCAGCAACCAAGTAACTATACTATACAGGTTGTTGATTTGGCCCAATAGGCGGCAATAAGACCCATGATTTTCTTTGCAGCAATACGATCCATGATTTTCTTTTCAATTTAAGCTCGGTCCAAAAATTAGGCTCAATGTTTTACGGTCCTGAACCTAAATCGACCCAAACAAAAACTTAAATCAAACAGTTCGATTTGAATCTATTGCATCAATTTTTTCTTTCACCCTAAACAAAATCAAACCATTTATAATTGATAATTTGATTGTTCATTTCACCCCATAATCATACCAAATCGAACCGTGGGCATTTAGTGCAAAGGGATGTGCATAAGTGAAAAACAAAAGTTCCGCCATGTCATAATTTGCAAAGCACTCTGCTGTAGCGAGCAGGCGGTTCTTATTGCATTTACCAAGAGAGTTGATGATGCACGGTTTTTCCTGTGATCTTCGCTGAGCACTGCGATGGCTGAGGGCTGTTGATCTGGGTAGCAACATGACCTGCAACACAAAGACCGTTACTATGAGGTAGGGTTTCCCTACCAAACAAACTCCGATATGAGAATAAGACTCAAGTCTGAGAAATATCAGAGAGTATTCACGGGAGAGTTTGGGGGCAATGTTGTGCGAACATTCGCCTACAGGTGTAGGGCCTTATTTATAGGTGCTGAGGATGTTGAATCCTTGAAGGTAAATGAGTTCTGGCCGCCTCTTGCTCCCTCAGAGTCCAACAAAAGCCAGAATTCTAATCAACGCCTCTTTAGGCAAGTAAATCAGAGTTATGTATGGAAAGGATCTCCTATGAGATATTCCCTCATTAGTGAAGACCTTTACCATGTAAGATACGGACTCCTAAGCGAGACTGATCGCAGGAGTGAAGCAGGTCGCCTAAAGCTAGGCTCAAGGCGAGGAATGAAGAGAGCTCGCATGAGGCATCACCTCTAAGGCGAGGTCTCCTATAGGTCGCGTCAGGGAGGATCACCTTCTCTTTTCTCGCGAAATAAAGTAGTAAAGGTCGACCTGTTTGCGACGTTTCAAGAGAGGTCGCCTGTCTCTGGAGATAATTCCTCCATAACTGGCTAAGTCTTTACCTATTTATGGCTCTGACCTAACTCTCGAGCATTCTTAAAACTTGTTAGGTCGCCAATATTTTTTGGTATCTTCAAGAGTCTTTGAGGAAGAGCGAAGCGAAGGGGGTAAAATGTCAACTAGTATACTCTTAGTTGACATCTTTCTCTTATGAGTTCTTACTTTCTGCCCCCATGAGCAACGCAACAGCGTCCTGAGCAAATTTCATATAGTCTTGCTCATTCCCATCAATCCTCCTCCCTATTACATACTATAATAAACCACAAACGAGCTTGCCCCGTCTCAATTGATGCAATGTTTTATGCTTGGATCACGAATGCCATATGGTGCCATATGGCCATACGATTCATACGACCGTCTGTTTTCGTCTGTGATCACGAAAACTATATAATACTCACATATCGTCCTACAATAATATTACTTTCCATCTATTACCCCTACATCTATTTTTTTATATTATATCACATCACACTTTTCATTTACTTTTTTATAATTAAATATTATAAATATCACATCATCTTTCACAACTATCAAAGGGCAAAATTGACTTCTTACAAGAAAACTCATATATCTCATATACTTCATCTGATGAACAGTACCGTTTGTCACGATCTGATCCAATCTATGATAAGTGATCCAAGCCCTAGGAAGTTGGAAGGAGGAGGAGAGGGGGTGATGAGAGGTTATGGCCCCTGCGGACCCCCTGGTCCGTCCCTTGTTAACAAAACTAGCTTTTTATTTCTTTGTTTTCTTACCCCGAGTGATCTATTACGAAATTCTTTGCATTTTATACCTCTTTTAGACAAGCATTATACAAGAACACATTTTTCCGACTGATCTCACATTTTTTTTTGTTTAGTTATCTCTATTTCTTACTTCGTATTTTAATTATTGTAAAAATTTAAAGACCAAATTTAAAAAATCACATATCCAACTCATCCAATATCAAATTAATTTGTCAATTCTTCTCTTACTCTGAAAACTACATTCGTACATTTCGAAAATTATATGGAGTGCCTAGGCACTTCGTGCTAGGAGTGCCCCAATGCACATAATGTTTATAAATTATGCACATATAAATTTTTATGTGCATTACTAATTATGTTATGTACATTATAATTATGTTATGTGCATATTTTGTAACATCTATGTGCATTAAGGCACTCCATGAATAAGGAGTGTTTAGGCACTCCATATAACCATTGCGTACATTTGGGACTTTTGTTGTGCTTCCAGTTCTTTGTCGAATTCCGAACTTTAAGCGCTCAACAAATAATTACCGAACACCCAATTTGTTACTACTATGGTAACAATGAGTAAAAGATGGAACAGTGTCGCTTTCGAACGTTGGGATACATTCGGGGCATGTTCCCCGTTTGCTATGCATACGTAGTAAATGGTCCATTTTGATTACAGGGAGGGACTGAAGTAGTAGCAGGCATGCAATTTGGGCGTACAGGGTCACGTGATGATCACTTGTCTCCCCCTGCACATCACACACATACACACACAGTCACATTAAGAGTACACAACATATTTATGCTTGTACAAGTCTTGCTTCTTAAACGAAATCATGAAATACTCTACGTACGTACTAGAATACAATACAGTACACGTGATTCTCCTACGTAGCTTCAAGGCAGTCACCCAGTAGTCACGTGCCCTATTAATCTTACTACCTTCTTGTTCTTCTTGTAATGATGGATCATAATAATTACAGTACTACTGTTTCTTCATTTTGTTTTCGTGATGTATATTTATTGCTCCAATGTTACTCTGCCTAGCTAGCAAACCCAAATAACTTCCCATCGGTAGATGATGAATGATACGGGCTAACTTTAGACGACATGATAAACTGTTATCCATTAATTTACTTTAATCTATTAAACAGCGGTCAATTTAATTAATTTATTTAATTATAATTCTATTTATTAAAAAATATTTTATGTAAAAAAAATATTTAACACGTTAATTCGAGTTTAACTTAACTCATTTATTATACAATTGAGTTGATTAATTAATTAAATAATTTATAATAAGTTAAACTCATTTGTTCAATCATATTCATGGCGTATCGTTAGATTTTGAAATATTCTATTTCCATTATTGAGATAATATCCCACATTGGGAATAAACTAGCCGCATAAACACTTAATAAATATCTTGGGCTATTCCTCTCATTGTCAATTGGTTTTGAGATGGAACCCCAGACTTTAACATGGTATCAGAGCAGCTCTACACGTGCAGGCCCAACGGCCCACGATGTCTTTCCTCAACGCCACCCGAACCCCAGACTTAGTTTTGAGATGGAATCCCAAACTTTAAAATCCATGACGTAGGAGAGTACTAATTTTAAGACTTAATTCAGCAATAAGAACATGCATGGATGTCTAAAAACAAACCATTCTTTCAATCATATTCATAGTGTCAATTAATTAAGCCTAGCTAGTTTTACGTGATTGGATGTGAAAAGATAAGTGATTTCATTAATTACTTCAAATATATTTTTAATTGCCACAGATGCTACGAGAGAAAGCTACACGTACTAATCTCTAAAATTTAATCGTGTACAAACAACCACGATTTTTGTCCCGAATCTAGAAATGAGGCATGTCGAAATCACTAACAACAACAAATGTCATGATATTTAGGCCTATAACTTTGATGACATGATAATTACAACAACAAAAAGAAGACGACGAAAAATAGCTACACGTGAACTAGAGATATATAGGGAGTTTTCCTAGCTCGAATACCCTGACGTCGGTATGAACTACTCAACCATCTTTGGTCCGAGCACAATGAATCAAGATAGAAATCTCTTCGTTCCCTTCCCACGCTCCTCTTGGGGGCAAAAAAAAACAACAACAAGATAGAAATTTCAGTCAAGTAAAATAACGGATTATACTATAGTTGCGTCCTAGGGATTTTGGATAAATGGTTCATCCAGTTTCAAGTATGATATTTTTATTTACTAATTATACTTATAATATATACAAATGTCATTCCTTCAAAGCATAATATCAATAAAATCACATAGAAAATAAAAGATAAAACATACTAATTATTAAATTCATGGGAGATCCACGTACACGCGAGTAATTTGTTCTCCCTATAATTATCCCCTTAATTAAAGATTTTCATATCACCAATTTTCAATTTTCATATCACCGATACACATAATTTATTTTTAAAAATATTTAAGGTACCTTTCAAAATCAAAAGAGTACAATATGTAACAATAAAAGTATTGTGGCCACTTGAGTGACGAACCTAGCTCTGATATTCAGTTGGGGCACATTCTAACTTTTCTTTTTTAACAATCATATGATTTTTGTTAAATGAATACAAAGGTTTTTTTTTTTTTTTTTTTTTTAATTTTATAACCAAAATAAATTAAAAATTAGATTAATTTATAAAAATTTTTTTTTAAATATTTATTTTTTGTGGGGAACTTACATATTCATACCTAATTATAAAAAAATATTATTTTATTCTTAGTATTTTTAATTTTTAAATAAATTTAAATGGAAACTCGTGCTCACGAACTCCAACATAAATATGCTCCAGCTTCACAAGTTATATAAATTTCAAAATTAGTATCAAAATAAATAATAAAAGGTAGTACACAAAATTACGTGTTACTTTTTAAAATAAAAGAAATTGTACATTTTTTTAAAGAATTATAATTATATCTGCTTGTGTTGAAGATAATGACCCAGAGAAGACCACGGTTGATGACAATGAAGATGGATCACACACCAACAACTTCAAGGGTGTCGAGTGTAATATAGCTAATGTCTGGGATGTAATGTGCTAGCTTTAATAGTAAGTTTGTTAGAAACATAACTGCTTTTGTCTTCTTCATTTTTCCTGCTCAACAGTGGCTTAAATATCATGTAACAAACCTCTGGTATAATTCATTCCGTTAATATATAATTACAAGTTTTCTCTCTCTAGATACCAAGCTTTCATGGTATCAGGCACCTTCGATTCTCAAGCTTCCACATAGCAAAACTCAAATTCTTCACAAATCTCTGTTCCAACTGAAAATCCTCTTTGTTCAGCTTCAATTTCATCCAAAATTCATACCTAAATCACAAATCCCCATGGCGTTCAACTTCGAAAACCCTAACAATGAAGACTCAATCGACGAATAGGATTTGGAAGAAGTGAATCTGATTCTTCCAGCATCACATCCTCTCTACCTTTATCCAAATGATTCACCAGGTATGACTCTTGTTACTGAAGTACTTGATGGAAGAAACTATACGCAATGGAGTCGATCAATGAAACTGCATCTATCTGCTAAATCTAAGCTCGGATTGATTACTGGATTGCATAAATGTCCTCGATTAGATTCAAAATATTATTCTGCTTGGAATAGATGTAATGACATGGTGATTGGTTGGATCTTGAATTTTGTTAGTATTGAAATTCGTGCTAGTGTAGTTTACATCAAGTATGCTAAGGATATTTGGGATGATCTGCTGTTAGATTCACTCAAGGGAATGCAGCTCAAGTGTTTAATTTGCAAAAAGTATTGGTACAGTTAACTCAAGGATCAATGTCCATATGTAGATATTTTACCAAGTTCAGAACATTGTGGGACAATATTGAAAATTTGACGACAGTTGTGAGGTGTACTTGTGAGGCTCCTACATCACATCAAGAACAACATGAGTTACAAATGACCACTACTTCATTATGGGATTGAATGAGAAATTTTCTCACACTAGGAGTGCAATTCTTGCTATGAACCCGTTGCCCAAAATTACTAAATCCATATCCATCCTAGAGAATGAAGAAGGCACAAGTACACTGGGTTTTGGAAATCAAACAACTGAGTTTTCAACTGTCTTGTACTCAAAGACTAGACAATTTGCCAACAAACCTTCCACACCTGCATCAAATGTGAGAAAATATGACAAAAACTAGTCCAAAGCTCACCTCTATTGTGATCACTGTAGTGGGAATGGACACATCAAGGATACATCCTTCTTCTTGAAAGGCTTCCCTGACTGGCATCCACTTCATTGTGTTACACCAAATCCAGCAAATATACCAAAGAACCTGGCTAAGTCCTCTTCTAATGCAGTCAGTTCAGTCAAGACTCCTGACACAGTTCATGCCAATGTTGCTATGACTTCTGGACTGAGTAACTTACTGTATGAATTCTTGCTCCAAGTTGTAGGAAAGTCACTAGCCAACACATCCATGTCTGACTTGTAAGCATGTAACTCTCACAATTTTTCATGTTTTGTTGGTTCATTAACTGAAGATCTTAAAACACTGCATGCAACAAATTGTATCATAGATTCTGGAGCCTCAGACCATATTACTACCTCCTTTTCCAATCTCATTAATCATATTCCTATGACTTCAGTTATACACCTACCAAATGGTCTAACAGCTCCTATTACTCATAACGGAACTATTAATCTTTCTGCGGACTTGACTCTTCATCATGTTTTGTTTGCTCCCAATTTTACATATAATCTCATCTCAGTAAGTAAGTTGACTTCTCAAAATAATTGTGCCTTATATTCTATCCAACCCTGTGTGTGTTTCAGAACCTTGTCCACAAGAAATTAATGGGGATAGGTAAATTGGAAGGAGACCTGTACAAACTGTGCATCTCACCTTCCAAAGATATCCAGTCCTCCAAGTGTATTGCTTCTGTTGCAGTCTTCAATTCTAAGCTGTGGCATCAAAGACTTGGACATTTCCCCCAATCTTCCTTACATTGTATTCCAGCTTTAGCTCATGTAAAGAGTTCCAATGATGAGCTCATTTGTGATAATTGTCATTATGCAAAACAAACCAGAATTTCTTTTCCCTTGAGTACCAGTCATAGTGCTAATCCATGTAATTTGTTACACTGTGACATATGGGGACCATATAAACATGCTACTTACAGTGGTTGCAATTCTTTTCTCACAATTGTTGTGATTACTCTAGAGTTACTTGGACTTATCTTCTTTCTTCCAAAAGCCAAGTAGCTGCTACTATTATTAATTTCTTGCAATTTTGTCAAAACTCAGTTCAACGGTACTGTAAAAATCATAAAATTTGATAATGGTTTCGAGTTTTTAATTCTCATCTCTCATCTATACTTACTTCTCTTGGCATTGAACAACAAAGCTCTTGTGTTCAAACACCCCAACAAAATGGCAGAGTGGAAAGAAAACATAGACACTTACTTGAGGTGGCTAGGGCCTTGAGATTTCAAGCTAATCTTCCCATCAAATTCTGGGGAGATTGTCTACTCACAGCAAGCTATCTCATAAACAAATTTCCTACTGCTGTTCTTCATAATAAAACACCTTTTCAGTGTCTCATGAGTGTTCCTCCTTATGATCACCTTAAAGTTCATGGCTGCTTGTGCTATGCTTCCTCTCGTGCTGCACATAGGGACAAGTTTGCACCAAGAGCATCCAAATGTGTGTTTCTAGGTTATCCCCAAGGAAAGAAAGCATATAAACTATATGATCTTGCTACTCACAAAGTGTTCTACAGCAGAGATGTTGAATTTTATGAAACAGTCTTTCCATTTCATGAAAATTCATCTGCTGATTGCTCCATTCCTCTCTTTATCCCTCCATCTTCTCTTATCTGTGTTGACACAACTCCTCTTCTTCCAACTCTAGTGAGTCTACCTTCTTCTCCTCATCCTCATTCTCCAAGTGAGTCTAGTGAGTCAGTTCTCTCACCCACAGCCACCAATTCTGATTCACCTCCTATTCACATTCCCCCTTCTAGACCAACCAGAATGAAACAACTTCCTTCTCGATTTAAGGACTTTGTTGGACTTCCTCAACATCATTCCAACTCTGTCATCTCCTATGAAAATATTTCCCCTTCTTACTATCACTACATGTGCAATATTTCTTCTCTAACTGAACCCTCCACTTACAAGCAAGCAATAAAGGATCCACATTGGTGTAATGCAATTGCTAAAGAACTTGCAGCTCTTGAACTAAATAACACATGGACTATTGAGGAATTACCTGCAGATAAGAAAGCAATAGGATGTAAGTGGGTATTTAGGCTCAAGTTTCTCTCTAATGGTTCCCTTGAGAAGTACAAAGCTAGGCTATTAGCTTTGGGTTATGATCAATTAGAAGGCATTGACTTCTTTGACACATTTGCACCAGTTGCAAAAATGACAACAGTAAGAGTATTCTTAGCCTTAATTAGCAACTGCTAAAGGATGGACCGTTATGCAAATGGATGTCACCAATGCCTTCTTACAGGGTGATTTAGAAGAAGAAGTTTATATGAAGTTGCCACAAGGTTACATTGTTCCATCAAAAATGCAGTCTCTATTTGGTCAACCTTTAGTTTGCAAGTTATCTAAATCACTTTATGGTTTGAAACAAGCTCCTAGACAATGGTTTCATAAACTACAGGTTGCATTGCTAGACTTTGGAATGATTCAATCCAAGAATGATCATTCCCTCTTCACATACTCAACCACAACATCCTTCCTTACAGTGATGGTTTATGTAGATGACGTACTAATTGCTGGTGATGATACTTCCTTGATAAACACTTTCAAAGCTTTCTAACATTCAAAATTTCTCATTAAGGATCTTGGTCGTTTGAAGTACTTTCTGGGCATTAGACTAGCCAAAAACACTACTGGCATCTATATGCACCAACGAAAATTCACTTTGGATTTGATTTCTGACACCAATCTCATGGATGCTTCTGCCTCACAAGTTCCAATATCTCAGCATCATGGACTCACTTCTGAAAATGGTGATATGATATCTGATCCAAACTCTTATAGAAGACTTATTGGGAGACTCATTTATCTTACAATTTCAAGGCCTGATATATCATATATTGTCCATATCTTATCTCAGTTTATGGTATCTCCCAGGAAACCCCACTTTCAGGCTGCCTTAAAACTAATTAAGTACCTCAAAGGCACAGGTTATTCTTTCCCTCTACTAATAATTTGTCTCTATCTAGTTATTGTGATGCAGATTGGGCTTCTTGTCCAACTACAAGAAGGTCCTTATTTGGTTACCGTGTATTCCTTGGCACTGCTCTCATTTCCTGGAAAGCTAAAAATCAGCATACAGTATCAAGGTCCTCCTCTTAGGCCGAATACAGAGCCATGGCTAATGTCGTGTGTGAAATTACTTGGTTGCTGGCCTTACACAAGGACTTTTGGTGTCATTAATCTCACTCTAGTTCCTTTTTATTGTGACAACAAAGCTGCCATACATCTAGCATCTAATCCAGTGTTCCATGAACGATCTAAACACATAAAAATAGATTGTCATGTCGTAAGGGATGAACTGCATCGGGAGTCATCACCACATCTCATGTTTCCTGTTGTGATCAAGTTGCTGATCTTCTCACTAAAGCATTACCATTTACTCAGCTTCATTATCTTTTGGCAATCTGCATGCCTTCAATCTATTTTCGTGCTCCAGTTTGAGGGGGACTGTTGAAGATAATGACCCAGGGAAGACCACGGTTGATGAAGTTAAAGATAGATCAAACACTAACAACTTCAGGGTGTCGAGTGTAATATAACTAATGTCTGGGATGTAATGTGCTAGCTTTAATAGTTAGTTTGTTAGAAACATAACTGCTTCTGTCTTCTTCATTTTTCCCGCTCAATTGTGGCTTAAATATCATGTAACAAATCTCTAGTAATTCATTCAATTAATATACAATTACAAGTTTTCTCTCTCTAGATACCATGCTTTCAGCTTGGAAGAAAAGAGAGTCGGGTTTTGAATTATGAAACCTCAAATACAATTTGCATAATTTGATGGACAAACTACAAGCAAAATCATTATACTATTCATCAATTGCATAATGTATATTGAACTGATTTTCTTGCAAATTCGCTACTCAACTTATTTTTCGTTAAATTTTGTCGTTTAGTTGGTGTTAACTCAAGGGAGAATAAAATAAAAGTGTAAGTGTGTTTTTGTATTATATTTAAATTAAAGGTAAATTTTGACATTACAAATAAGTATTGAAAAATTAAATTATCTCATTTTCATGTAATAGATTATCAATTTATATGTAAATATTATTATCATGTAGTCATCAACAGCAAGGGTGCTTCCATTAAAACAGAGGTAGCAAAAAGTGATGCTGTTGTGGACAATCTGTAAATAATGCAACGGACTGGAAAGATAAAACTTAAAGGTGAGGTTTGAAGATTTTTAAAGTTTAAGCGGCATACTAGATACTTTGATAAAACTTGGGGGGGTGATAAATTAATGAAAAAGGTAGTAACTAGGGATGACAACGGGGCGGGTTAGGGGCGGGTATCTGTAAAATCGAACCCGCCCCGCCTCCCTTACATTATTTACCAAACCCCCCCCCCCCCCCC
>JAOWAN010000049.1:2352756-2368519 GCA_028566635.1 Lobelia cardinalis
AGAGAGAGAGAGAGAGAGAGAGAGAGAGAGAGAGAGAGAGAGAGAGAGAGAGAGAGAGAGAGAGAGAGAGAAAATTCGCAGGACATGACACACCAAGTCACCCGAATGTGATTAGAGCTGCACCTTGGCACAAAGGCCCATATGATGGATTTCAGGACTGGTAACTGGTAAGGGCGCAATCTTCAAGGGTATGGCTAGGGGGCTAAAGGACTAGGCCTTTCCTAGATGTATGCAGGCCCAAACTTGAAGCCCAGAGAATATGACTAGCTTTCACTCCTTAAAACATGTTAACAGCTAGACTCTAGTCTCGAACCAAGAAATGAAAAAAGTACGCAATCAAATTATCACATCACCTCATTTTTATTGGTGCAACTTCTTAATTCTTGGCTAGCTAGTCTTCCAAGCCCACAGGGGCTGCCATGCATCATCGTCCATGCCACAGAAGCCCTTCCATTACCTGGGACTAGCATGTTCGCCTTGCTCCTAAAGCATGGAGATCCCCACACACCCTTTGCTCGTTAGAGTATACACCGAGAAGACCAGCGTAGAGAACTTGTGGTTTTTCAAGTAGTGAATTGGGTATTTGGTAAGAGATCACATCTCAACAAACTGGTCAATTGAATAGCATGTCTAGCTTGAGAGCAGGTTCAAGTAGATTAACTCAGCCTTATCCCAAGCAAGCATATGTAACCAATCACATGCATTATCAAGGATCATCAGATCACTATTCAATCTCACAGGCAAATTTCAGTAAGGCCCAAACTTGAAAACTTACCCCTCCCCGCTGCTTGTGTAAGCTTGGCTTTCCAAATGACACAATACTCAGCATGCCCTCCAAACGCTGACCAATACCAACAAATAGAAACATTAAGCATGTGAAATCAGGAAAACAGATCAACAACCTCTAAACACAGCCGTACAAAGGGGGAGTAAGAATTCCCGCACTCAACCCATAGAGAAAGGTGCAAAACATATGCACCAACTAAAAATCTCCAGTGCTATTCATATATAAGTAAGCTGTACATATATGTGGAAAAGATTTATTTGGAAACAACCTAATATTCCTTCAAAATTCCAACCCAATCATGATAAGTCCAGATTAAGAAGCAAAACTAGGGTAAAGACCAACGGATCAACACATAGATTAACTTCGTAGCTTTCTTCTATTCACAGCTAATTTATTTACTCTCATCATATTCTTTCCCATTTAATATGTCCCACTCCCATTCATCATCCTTCAGCATTTTATGGTAATCCTTAGTTTTTTTCTCTCCAGCGGAAATTTCCTCATTACCGGAATTTGTTTTTGTCTTCAAGAGCTCCAGTGAACCATCCTCACTAGTCCTGTCCGAATCTACCTCTGAGTTCTTCTCAAGTGCCTCATATGTATCTACAAACTCTGCAGTCTTCTCGAGACGGTCATAAGTACCAGCCAGCTCAGGCACATGCCTGGGAGGTGACAGACTTCTTGAAGATGAATAGGAGGAACTTGACATAGTCTGGCTGGAGAAAAATGATGTACTCAGGGGAACATGAGCATCAAACTTTTCCTTCAGGAGCCTCACGTCCTGGCACTTCACAGATATTTCTCCTCTGCATAAAATAGCATTTTTTCAGTTAACAATGATCGTTTCCCAACAACACCATATAGCGAATAAATATAGAATTCAAGCCACACCCACAAGATTTGCCTGGGACTTCCATATTATATCAGCACATAATTGTAACCTCAAAACCATATTATTAAACAAACTACTGTCAACTAAACTAATGGGAGTAAACTTACTGTAAAACATCGACAATACGGCCACGATCCATGAGAAAATCTTGTAACTGCAAAAAAGATAAAGGAAAACGTCATACTATGGACCTAAAAGAATTCTATTGAGTGGATGGTGTATCACAAGTAGTTTTCATAAATTTCAAAAAATTGTGAAATTACAACCTTGGAGTTCTCTTCTGCTTCTTCCTTCAGTAATCTTGACTCTTGGACCACCTCTTCCATGATCCTTTCTTGCAAGGCAAGTGCTTCCAGCGCGGACCCCTCTTTTTCTTGCTTTTCTCGCTCTGCTTCTTCAATCAGTTTCTCTGCAGCACTCAACCTTATCACCAGAGCTTGGCGCATCTGAATGACAGTCACATGTAAGCTCCAAATATAATATATAGACAATTGCACCCAAAATATAATTAAGCTAGTGCGACTTCAAACACAGAAGACATACTAAGACACAGGGTGATACTAAAAGAACAAACTTAAAACCGATTTGCACCTAGAATAGAGCGCTCAAAATATATAGGCCAAACGGGACTTCCAGAAGGAACAACAGTATAAAGAAACATATGACCCACAAACAGAGCACCTATAAGCTGAAATACTCTTATCCAATCTCTTATGGTGGGATCAGGAGTCCAATATGGTGTAATATGACACTCTTCACAATATGAGATGAAGTTAGATGAGTAAATATGAGATTTGTGCTAAAATAACTATTTTGCCCTTGGATGTGAAAGGTTTGAATGTGATGTGTAATATTTAAATGTGATGTAAAAGGTTTAAATTGATTGGTGAGAGTGTATAGGTATATAGGGGTAATAGATGGAAAGTTAAAAATATTAGAATGTGATGTTGAATGATATAAAAAGTTAGTGATCAAATATCACCATATCAACCATATTTTTATGTGTTGTAATATTGGATTCGTGATCCCACACCATTACTAACTTTAACTTGAGTGAATTCAGCATATAAGGGTTAAAAATAAGCATTCAAGTGAGGAAATCAGCCAGAACCTCGTCAAGAATTCTAAGAGAACAGTCCCTCTCTTCTGATAAACCGAGCAGGCGAGACTGAAGCTCCTTTGCTTCAGTTGTAAGAACAGCTTTCTCTGCATGCACCTCTCCAGCATGCTGCAACCATCAGAATGAAGATGAATATATCACAAAAATAGAATGAAATGCAACTTAAAATCCTTTAGAAATCATGAACATGTGTACAACCATGTCATTTGCTTCCTTTGCACGTTGCAATGCTGCTTTGAGTTCGTTCACCTTCCTATGGATATCCAGGTACCCGCAACTAGCTTGCTCTTTTGCTGTCAGTGCAGCTTTCTCTTGAATCTCGACTTCTCTAGCAAAGCTGACAATTGCATCCATCGCTGATACCAAGGTTTTCTGAAACACTTTACGTTATAATAACAGTATTGCAGGACAGATTCTTGAACACAATACAAACGTGCATCTTTAAAGACAAAGATTTATCTGAACCTCAAAAATGAGATAAAAAGAACTTGGCATATATATGTATATGTATAAATATGCAGCTGATACAAGATAACTAGAGCTGTTCGTCATCACTACAACACGTAAATATATAGATAAGGGCAAAAAATCACCGACACAATTCACAACCAATGTAATCAGGTGATCTGCCGGAGTTCAAAACACAGCATAATCACTCAGGACCAATTCAGCAAGGTTAGGAAGTACGTCAAAGTGAGGAAATACATGTGAATCACTTATGTAGATCCCTCGGGGCATTCAAAGAGCATGATTCATGTACAAACTGTTAATGCAACAAAATGTGAGCAGACCTATGGAACAAAGACGTACACTGTGGGGCATAAAGAAATAGAAACAGGCAACAAATGACTACAAGGCACAAGCATGAAACAAAATTAAGAATAAAACAAGAAAGTTAATTGTGAGTAGTGACATTTACATGAACTTAGTGGCCTCTCATGACTTGCATAGCTATCAAGAAAAAGCAAAGTAAAATCAACAATCAAATACCTTGTTATTTCTAGCTTCTTCAATAAGATCCTCAAGAACGTCGATGCTACAAACATTGATGGGCTGGGGTACTGCCGTGTTCATAGCTGAATTATCCTTGAGATCATCCTTTTCACCAGAACTTAATTCTTCAATAGAAGCAGCATCAATAATATTTGTATCTGGCGTTCCAAGATTGGTAACTTGAGCATCAGGCCTCGGTACTAACTGAACACTGCTTTCTTGAAAAATCCCCATCCATTCCTGAGAAATCATCTTTGATGCACTACCATTTTCATGCGACTGTTCTTGATGGTTTGCTCCATCAACATCAGACATAGATTTGTTCAAATATTCCTGATGAGCTTGAAGATGAACAGTGTCAGCTTCATCTCTGTTTTCAGGAGCATCTGCCTGAAGAGAGGGAGAAACTTCATCACTTCTAACTTGAGACTTTGTCCAAAGTGAACTGGGTTCTTCATCTTCAGACTCTCCAAATGAATCATAGGACACATCAGAGATTCGATGGCGGCTATGTGCACCTTTTTCAAAGTAAAGCAAAGACTCATCCACTTTCACCGACTCCGGATTGAGCTGATCAGCAGCATCAACAGCTAACAGACCATAAAAACAAGGCAGTGGTAAAGTGCACAAGTAAAACATGATTGGAGAACATGAACCAGTAGACTCAACTTTAACAGATATACAAGTCCACTGTAAGTGTACAAACAGAAGACTTAAAACATCCATGTTAAACAAAGACATTACCTGCAGATAGACTCCCACTCACATTGGAAGAGCTAGACTTTGTTAATTCTTGTGTTAGGGAAGGAATAACTTCCACAAGAACAGCTTCAACAGCAGCATCAGCGTCCTTAGAATGTGCAAAGGCAACAGCCCTCAACGCACGGTGATCAACCTGTTAAAAAACAGTAAGTGTGGCTAGATCAAATACCAGTACTTCTGGGAGCTTGACACCAATTCATATTATAACAGAAAGCATAGTGTCCAATACCACAAGAGCACTAAGTTTCTAGGATCCTCTACTAAAAAGACAAACTGATCGAATAAGATCAATGTAAAGTAAATTTAAGAAACTAAAAGAGCAGATGCCAGGTAACTACTTGTTCATTGTATAAGATCCTCAATGACTTGCAGCAGATGATGCTGTCTCAACTAATTCTTATCGGAACAAATGACAGACCATGTTGAGTAACAAAGGTTTGATCTTGCCTTGAGGCTTTTGAAATACGCCTGTCCATTAAATTTGCAACCCAACAGGTATCTGTATTAAAATTAAGTGATAGTCAACGGATAATAGGTCAAATTGTCAAAAAATTATCTGTTATCTAATTTTTCATGAAAGTGGTCGCGCTATGATAGGAGGCATGAAGGAATATAGTAGCAGGATTTACACTAAAAATTTTCAGTAATACCATCAATTTATATTCATACAATGTAAATACTTCTCATGCGGAAGCCCTTAAAATGAAATTCATAGCTATGCAGAAAAAAGGGTGAAAACATGAATCGTTTCTGATTCATCAAACATTATTGTGGCACATTGAAGTATCTACTTCCCGTGTTCCATAATACAACACAATACCACCTCAATTTTAAGAGCAAGTTATTTCCTTTTCAAGATTAATTCACGCTCGCTTGAATTAGCATACAAATATCAATAATTGCATTTCCAAGCATGCACCAAATATGACATTGATTCTGGGACAACTGAGTCATTTGTAAGTACAATCGCTACAAAGAAAGTCCTTTTAACCTTTAGCTGCAACCCAGAGTGTCTTGCCTTTAGACTATGTAAATATACAACAAATATGTGTAGCAGCAGTGTTACCTGAGGAAACAGGTCCAACAATACCCTGTGAACAGATTCAACCCCCATCTTTAACAGCTTCTACACCTGAGAATTTGATGTAAAAGAATTGAAGAAAAACATAAACATTAAATCAGCACAGAACATGCATCATCCCAGAATCATAAAATAGGATAAGTACATCACAATTCAAAAAAAAGCAGCTATTAACTTGAACATCAATTACATGAGTAAATTAATAAGTACAATGACACCCTTCTAAAAATCTCTTTTTTCAAATAATCAAAAAAAATTCTAAAACACCTACTCTGAAAGAAACAGAAAAAGACTAGAATTTTTAACTAAAAAAAGAAACTTCAATGGATAATGTAGTATTCCATGGTTGAATCAAAAAGGGAAATTCAACTAAAATCTATAAACATAATAAACAAACCAAAAAGAGTTTTGAATTCCCATCAGAATCTTTACCCGTTCTTAAGAAAATTGCAGCGTAAGCAATTGAGTAAAGAAATCTTCGGCAATTGCCTAGAAAAAAAAAACTATATTGAAACCCTAGATTCTACGATCAGAGGGGGTTTTGAGAAGAATAAACGCTGACCTTTTATTGTTTCACAATTTTCCAAACCCTAGTGGAAGAGAAAGGGAGAGAGAATGGGAAGGGGTGGAAAGTGTGGAATGGGAAATGGAATTTAATGGGTTTGTATTTAAAGTGTTCGCCTTGGGAAAGAAGTCGGCCATCTTCGGGAGACTCACTCCGTTAAGGAATCGAGGAAGGGGCAATAATGGAAAGGGCTAGCTTTCGAGGGTATTTTCGACCGGACATAATACTGAAATAGTTGGTCAACAAAGAAGTATTCAATTTAGTCGCCAAGTCTGTCGCACAACGTATTTCATTTTAAGTTAATATATCACAAGTCTAATGTGATATAATATTTAGTTTATTTTTAAAAAATTGTTATATCTTTTTCCAATTTTTTTATTAAAATTATTATAAAATTGTATATTATCTTTTGTAAGAAAAAATATTAATGTTAATTATAAAGTTTTCTTGTAACATTGAAATAAGTTTTTTTTGCCGATAAGTCATAGATTCGAGTCACGCCGGGGGTAAGTGGGGAACCATTATTGATCCTCAAAAAAGGGGGGTTTAAAAAAAAAAAAAAAAAGTTTCCATTTTTTCTTTCCTTTTTAATAGTTGTTCGCTATTCAAACCAATTCATACATGCATCACACCATAAAAGCACGATATAATATGATATAATATAACAGTTTACTGAATATTTTCTCTGTCCTACAATAAATAACTTTTTTGACTTATATACATATATTAAGATAATATAAATCGATAAATTTATTGTTATTAAATAATTTTTCTTTATTTATGGTAAAAAAAAAGACAAATACAATTAGTGATAGATTGAAAAAATAGAATGATAATTTAAGAAAATAAAATTCTAAAAAATTAACTATTTTAAAATAATTTTAATTTACTAAAAAGTCATCTTCTATTGCGAATTGATTATGTCAACCACATAGTCCTAAAACTTTTTGTATTTAGAACCATGAAAAGTATTTACGTATGTAATTATAACAAAAATTATGATATAAAATAACTGGTACTACTGATAATGGTTGTAAGTAGGGCCACTCAAGAATCATACTTTGCACTAAAATATTAAAATCAACATGGGACGTTTCTGAAATAATAAGTATAATTATATTGTTCAATTCAATTTAAACTTTTATCAAATTAAAAAGTTTAAATTTAATCCTAAAGCTAGAATTATCAAAAAAATCAAATTTTCACTTACATGATTTAAACAAACATGTTAAAAGGTCTCATCGAAAGTACTCAAGTTACTAAAAAAAAACATATATTAATATATTATTATAGTAAAAACATTTAATAACAGCAAGTAATACAAACTGAGACATATCCCTTTGAAATATTAATAAATGAAGCATAAATTTATCTTGAATATAACTGTTTTTTGAAAAGAAATCCACTTATCCCCCACAGTAAAAAGCATGAACTTACAGAAAATATATTGATTAACAATTACAACTGCAAAATTTCTCAACGCTCAGGGCGCTACGTAACATTTTATAGATGATCACAGTAACAGTGCCTTGAGGAAAGATCAACACCTAAAAGCAACGAGACTCCGTAATATACATTTTAGGTACACTTCCATTAAGATGTAGGACAGCAATCAGACATATGACCAACTACTAATCACATTTTCTATAAGAAAACTTTCAATCCCCCTGGGAAACCCCACCCAGTCTGAAACCCAAATCTAAACTACATTGAAGGGGATGGACAATAAACTGTATAACTGTTCAGCGCCTGCTCAATCAGAACTTCAAATCATCTTTCGTGGCCTAAATGAGACCATTCTGGATTACTTGAACTATTTGAATATGAATCATCATCGCTAACCTTTCTTGTGGCTGTTTCTCCTTTAATAATTACACTTCCTCCCTGAAGGTTGCGAGAAAATATGAAAAGATTAATAGCAGGTGGAAATTGAATGGATGGAGCATTTACTACACAGGTATGCGGAAGCGGCAAACAAACACATCCCATGAAGGTGTGCAAGTACATTATCCACATCTTTTATGCAGAAACCTAAGCCAAAGACATTACTCATATATTGATATAATGCTCTTCAACTTACAGTAGGCTTTTGACCAGTCAGCCTTCGTGTAGAAGGCGCTCTCGCAACAGATGAAGCTGCTGCAGCTGCTGCTACCCGTATCCTACAAAATTCGTAGTAAAATTTTTAATGATTTAGGTAATCCAGTAAATGTCTGCCAAAAGAAACAAAAGCATAAAACAAATCAAGCCATGTCTGATCTGGAATACCTTCTATGTACATCTATATACACATCGGTTTCATCCACAATTTCCTCCTGCATCCATCAAAGGAAAAGCAAAACACCCCATAAACCTCAACAACTTTAAAACAAACAAAAAAAACATAGAGATTTTCACCGAAGAAACAGAGTTTACCTGCAGAAGCTCTTCGAAAACATCCTCCAGAGTGATTATGCCAATGACTTCTCCATCCTCAATATCTTCAGGCACTTGCACGGAATGCTTTATCACTGTACTAAGCTTTGAATCCTTGTCGATGTCCATGACGAAATTATCGGATTCTTCTTCATGTTTAGGCAGGAGGGGGGTAGTTAAGTGGGCGTTCCCATTATTAACTTTCTTATGTCCAACTTTCTCTGTATCAACTGCAGGGGCAGGGTTCTTGCCTTTCGCTTTCACTACAGCTGCCAAATGACTGCTTCCTTTTTGGAACTCATTGAGGATATCATACAAAGGCATGTCTGATGGAACCCTGGAAAACAGTGGCAGAAGAACTTGTGTTACAAAAAGTACAAAAATATAAAGAGATAACATGGGAAAGAACTCACCTAGGAATTCTCCTGATTGAAACAGCACTAACTGGAGTCTCTGTTTCAGCTCTTACCGTAAGAAGACTTTTCACCTATCTCCCAAATAAAAAGCAGCAAGAGTTTACCATCAGTCGTTCTGACTAGAGAAGATCAACGAAACAGACAACTTCTAAATTCTGTGAAAACCTGACCAGTAAGAGTCCAATAATGTTCTTAGGGTTCCCCGAATACACAGGAACACGGCTATGACCTCTTGCAAGAATTTTCCCAATAGCTTCCCTGCAGAATAAGGTACAACCAAAACCAATTAGAGAGCATAAGGCGGATGTCATCTCTACCTGTATCCTAGCCCATCAAAGAGCAACATCGGCCTGAACGACACCCAGAGAAGTACAGAGAACTAGAATCACAAGACACGCCATCTACCCAAAAAGGGGTACGCCCAATTTAAACATGAAAATTTTAAAAGACTGTACCCTATGCTGCATAGAGGCAATAAAGAGTATGTTTCTCCTTCCCAAACTCGATATCTGTTGGTCGATTATACGATCCAATTTATAATATTGAAGGAGGGGACCTTTATTCGAAAAACTCCTGCTCCCGAGAAGAGTTGAACGGCTCTTAATTTATGATGTTTGCAATGCATTGTATCAATATTCAAGTACTTGGGAAGAGTATTTTACTTGAGTACTCTTTAAGGTAATTAACCAACTTATATAAGGAAGTTATAGGCCTACGTTGTAAAGATGTAAGACGACGAGAAAATAAAACTAATGGCTTCAAGAAATGAAAGCCCTCTAGAGGCAAACTTACCAATCTAATTTTGAATTGACATCCAAGGAGAATGTTGACTCAATAGGCGTCATAGCCTCCTCTGCTGTCTACAGATGTGGCAATGGACAAATCATACATTATTGTCAGATTAAACAAGAATTCTCACAAGCACTTCTGTATGATGATACTAGAAATAGAGCCAAATCACAACAAATTAACAACATAATGAACATTAACTTTCAGCTCAAAGCCTGAGGAATTTCAAGAGGTCAATTTTTTATAAGAATTACAAGAAGGATTATAAGCAAGAATGGGATTTTGTGAAAGAGAAGTTCATCTAACGATCATTTTACTCTAATACCAACCTTTAAAGTTAGATCAAGTGCTCCACTTATGATAGTAGTCTCATCATGCGTGAGTTCACCCCCTTTACCAGCCTAAGATGACATCAGGGCAACATGTAAGCGCAACATAAAATATTAAAATGCGAAAGTAAAAAAGAAAAATGAAAAATACTCCCTCCAAATTTAAAATAGTGTCCATTTTGAATGGGCACTTTGTTTAAGAAAAGTCATTTCACTTCAATGATGGAGTAAATGGTTGTAATTAACTAGAGTGGATCCATAGACAGTTTATATGGTCAAACTTTTTTCTTGATTGCCATAAAAGGAAAGTGCCATTTTTTTAATTAATCTCAAATAGAAGTGGTGGACACTTATTTAAGATCAGAGGGAGTACTTTCATATACAGAAGACTAGCAGAACTTCATATATCAACAATTGTAATGATCAACAAATATAAGTATGAAGGTTACCTCTTGACCATGGATAGAGACAAGGGCCTTCAATTGAGCTCGCCGAAACAAAGCATCACTATGCCCAAGTACAGCATCAAGAACCTGAATGTAAGGTTAAATGTTGAAAACATCCTCAATCCTGGTTCAATCAATCATTATCAACAACCAGTCACTCTAAACAAAAGCTTCAGCCACATATGCATCATCCCTACATGACTGCAAGGTTATATCAAAAACTTTGGTACTAGTTGACTGGATTAACAGAAACTATGAACACGCGGCTGTAGACTCTGTACTCGTTTTTTCAACATATTCTTGGAAATCACACATCTCAGAAGGGGTAAATAGAACTGCAAATCAAGTTGTCAGAGATGAACAAGTATATTTGTTCAGCCATATACCAATTCGTCCTTTCCCCACCGAAAAAAGATAACAGAGGGAAAAAACAATATTTATCACTTCGTGGTAATCTTCTGAGAGCAAAATATACCATAACAACAATTCAACAAATTTATCTAGATTAACATGTAGTTTCCACTGATACTGCTCTACAGCATGTGCTGACTGCTTCATTTAACTTGTTCTACATCTTTCTTTAAGCATCCCTTATCTGCTAGCTAAGACGCACTATGAGTCTGTGACATATTAGCTGATAATATTTCCAAAATTGAGACAGCCGGTACCCACATTAAAGAGGGGAAAAGGCCTCTAACTTACAGATCGATAAACGCAGTTTCAGAGCAGACTGATTGTCATCCTCAATTCACGTTCACAGATTTTTGTTATAGTATTGACATTTAAGATTAAGAAATATCTTATGCTTTACAATTCGAAGAATATCATAAAACAAAAACAATAAAAGAGTATTACGTCTCTATGCATTTAATTCCCTCCATTAGGACCATTACAAAATAATGGTGCCTCGTCACCGTCTATCAAATAATCTATATACAGAGATAAAACTGAAACTCGAGCAAGACAGCCATCTCTCCTAATGCTTTCGAAAGGAAACATAAATCGTGCTAGAGATTTCATCAAAGCAAAGTTACGTAACATTAAATTGATATCTTCATCCCTGGTTTCCAACAAATAAATATATCATAGCAAAAGAGTAATGTTGTCAATTAAGGAATGACTTCAGAGGAGCCACCTTTTGATATTCATATCAGTTTCTTTCATTGCTAAGCTCATATCAGCTACAGCAACAGTGAAGATCGAAAAACCAGTAACATCAAAATCACCTTTCCAATAGGGTAAGAAATAGGATAGCATATCACCATCAGAACTCGGACAAGCCCAACAAAATTTGCACCCACAGCAAGCCCATATCTACTGCATATAGCTTGTGGAATTATCTGAAGCCATGAGGTTAGTAGTATGTTAATTCTCGCGTTTGGAAGATACATATTACTACATGTAACAAGTAACTTGTATTGAATAACAATATATTATACCTCTCCAAAAACTAGTACAAAAGTTACGGACAGCAAAACCGCAACAAAAGGATGAAAAAGTTTATCCAAGTAAATAGGAAGAGCCTGCAAGGAGCATAAGAAACAACAGGGACTAAATTAGTACTACAGCCAATCGCCGCGATTTCGCCAATTTACAACTCAAATTCTATTCTTTTAAATGAGAACGTTTGATCACTGTCTCAAACCTTGCGCAAACCTACTTACTGTTGTAAGAACTATCCAAGAGCCAATGCACACCATAAATGTTCTTTCAAGGACCAATTACCAATATATGCAACATACTTTACTAGATTTTACAATTTATATAACGTACTTCCATAAATATAAAGTATGAAACGTACTTTCAGATAATACAACAGATTATGTAACATACTTAGATTCTCATCCATTTCATTAGTTACAACTTAACGGAGAAATGACGTCCGATAGTAATTTAACTGTGTCTCACTTGACATTTGATGGCAATAATGCAACATAATATTGTTGAAAGCTTTCCTTCAAAAACCGTAGATCCTATGATTTCTACAAACAGAATCAAATTGTCATTTAATTTGATTCAACAACCACGCATACGCCTTGCACATGGCACAAATGCATGCTTGGATGATAACAGGAAGCCCCAAGATGATATGGAGTCAATTTTAGATTATCCCTTAACTCCATCCATGTCCATCCATGAATAACGTAGTACATTGCATTATTTGATCTATTATATGAATGTACGCCGTATATTTTATAGTTATGAAAGTATGTTTCATGAATATCAAATTGATGTTTAGTACATTGCATATTCCATCATACTTCTTATTTCTTCTAATTATTCGTATTTATAGCACCCAACTACATTCCTAATGAAAGCCAGCAACTCTTTTGATATTTTTCTCCCTCTTCCTCTCTGATAAGACTATTATATTTTGTTAATTGATATATATTTAATTTCTTTTAATTATTTACTCATATTTATAGCACCCAACTACATTCCTAATGAAAGCCAGCAACTCTTTTGATATTTATCTCCCTCTTCCTCTCTAATAACACTATTATATTTTGTTAATTGATATATATTTAATTATCAAATAATATAATTAATTCATGAATACACATTTTGAAAGTGCTTAACTTGTCTTTTTAAAGAGAGAGCATGAATATCTCATTATAATGTTTTGTCCCTTATTTCTGCAAATATTTTTCCAGAAGAGTGTTATATCCTCATCCCTTAGCATCAAACCATGAAATGCTTTTTCAAATAAATCTAAATGCTCAAATCACGCAATCTGATGAAACTACTACTGATGCTAGGTTTTGAAACTTCATCTTCCAAGACTTCTTCTGAATCCAAGTATAAGTACATATATTTACACCCATAGGTTTAAGAGGTTAGTACGTTGTGATTGACACCGGAGAAACTATCCAACATAAATCCAGAACAAAAATGAAAAGCGGAGATTTGCCCACCTCCATAGCGGCCGCATTACAAAGGAGTAATGTCACTAGAAGCTGGTGCTGCTTTTGAACAACAGGTAGTATAACAACTGAAACAACACCCAAATTATTCAGTTACATAATGCATGTAAAAGAAAAGCTAACACATGCATACCTAATTTTTAGATTTCTGCTGGAGATCCCCAAAAATTACATCTAAAACTTCTCATATGTATCAAACATGTCATAGGCTAATGGTTAGATACATAACAACTCACTTGGAATTCCTATCATCACTCAATTAAAACTGCAGAATCAACACCATGGGCTGTTCTGGTTAATGCAGAGTAATAAAATTATATTTTTGCCAATTGAAGTGTATTATGAGGACGAAAAACTGAACTTATTGCAATTAAAAATTGAAGGAATGAAATTTAGGATGCAATAAATGAAAATTGCAAATACATTAACCTGCTTGTTTCTTTTCAGTAGAAGTCCCACTTCTTTGAAGAATCTCGAGTTCCACAAGCCCTAAGGACATGAGCCCTAAGGTAAGTCCGGACATAATGCCGGCGAAGAGTACGAGGAAGCACGATACGCCGGCGTATACAAACCACCAGGGGTTTCCGAATTTGATATCATCGGAGTCGAGAACGAAGAAGCTCCTCGTAGCTGCGGTGCCGGTAGCAGCTAGGGTTACGGCAAGCGCGTTTACTAACAACATCGGAGCTGTGCGAAATTCAGTGTCACGATGACACACACACACAGACTACTGTGTGTGACGGAGAAGTGGAGGGGCCAGAGGGCTGTACGCCTGTACGAAAGACAACAAACAGAGTGAAGAGATGAGAAATATATTTACTTTTATTTTTTGCTTTAATGTGAGGGCAACACCTGTTCTATTCTCGGAGAAACGATTTACTTGCTGCGTATGAGCCGTTGGATTGAGGGTGAAGTGACGTGTGATGAATATTGGCTTGTGATCTGACGGTGTAGAGATTAGGTGGCAAGTGGATACGGATAGAGACCCGTCGACCCATCCGACTCGGGACAAATTTTGGGTTCGTTTGAATGTGTAGTTTTTTAATATAGTTTGATTTTTATTTATATTTTGTTTTTGTTTTGTGTTGATTTTTATTTTGTAGAAGTTTTATAATTTTAACCTTTAAAGTTTTAAAAATTACATAATAGTGATAAAGAGAGAAAAGATGGAGAGAATGATAGTTGTGATTTGATGTGATGTTTCATATGATATAAATGTGGTATATAGGTATATAAAAATAATAGATAGAAAGATAGAATTTGTATTTTTTAAATTTAAGCGGTAAATAAGTTTTTATTATATTTTTTAAACAATATTTTCAAAAATTCATGGCTAAATAGGCCTTTTATTTCTTTTTGCTTTTTCCTATACATAGGGTCGCCACTAAAATCACCCTTACGCTTTATTAGAGCGACTAATATAAATTTGTGTCCGAAAATACGGCACGACATTTAGGGGAAAAAAATTGATACTCCATGTAAATAGCAAAAAATGACATGTTGTCACGTGGGGCATTGTGCGTGCATCCGAGTAATGAATCAGGTAAAGCTAGCAAATTTTTCTTTATGTACGCCCGTGTGTGTGATGGGATGGGGATCCCCACCTAGCTTCCTTCTAGCTACAAACCATTTATCGCTATCAGTTCATATCGGTCAGTGTCATTGTTATCAGTTTTGAGATGTTAAAATTTTTGAAATTTGCATTTACTATTCATTATATAAGGCCTACAGCCCTTTTTTATAATAGGGTTAAACTTGAGGAACCTTCATGTGGTTTTTGGGTTTCGGAGATGAGCCACATACACTTTTTTTTGTAAGGCTTCACCTCCCCGCCGTAAATCTCGTTAATCTTCATCCATTTTTTTAACAAAAAACTCTAAATTGACCAAAATACCCTCATTAAAAGAGGATAATAAAATAGAAAAAATTGAAAGAGAAAAGAAAACCTGCCCTTTCCCTCTCCCCCCACCCATCCCCCAATTACAGATCTGGGTTGAAAGCTTCTTGCGAGCCAGACACTTTGTCCATTGAAAGATTTGAAGCAGCAGCAGCAGAGAACATCTTCCCGGAGGTAGGGGTAATGTCAGAGGTATGCACCACCACCGTACCCTCTTCCACTGCCCCATCGTTAACGTGGACAAGCTCTGGTTAATGGCCAAAGGAGATGAACAGATTCCAAAACGAGCACCAATTGATCCTCCAAATACCTCTGCAACAGCCTCATTTCCCTCGCCTCACCACCGC
>JAOWAN010000049.1:2368619-2378829 GCA_028566635.1 Lobelia cardinalis
GATGATTTCCGTCCAAAATGGCCCTTTTGGCTATAAAATTAATACCATAGGGCCCAAACGGAAATTACTCAAACGTGAGGGTTCTTTTTGCCTTTCCACAGAAACATTGGGACCTAAAATGCAAAAATCCCGAAAAAAAAAAGAAAATGTAAAATATCACATCCATCCCATTTTTAAAAAATCACATCAATCCCCTCAGTTTATACCATAAATGTGCAAATTCTGTGAGGTGCGATGTAACTCACGTGACCTAGTCCACTGATCTAAAACTAAAAGCCCAGAACAATGCCAAGCTCCCTTCTCTTTGGGGAAAATTCTTAAAACCATAAACCCTAACTCCTCAATTGTATCCAGTAATTTCCATTCAATTGCTGCAAGTATATCATATCTGAGCTTAGTCAAGAGCTTCAAAACAGAGCCGCTCTTCCTTTCCCCAGGTATGATCTTCAACATCTCTACTGTATCTTCTCACTTGAAAAACAACCCTAAAAGTTTAAGTCAATTTAGGGTTTGGTTTCAATTCTCAGCATCAATTTCAAGCCTTAAAGTAGTTTGGCGTAAAGATAACAAGCTAGACCAAGCTATAGAGAATGATAAACAATGGAGGCTCTGTGCCAAGGTTGTCAAAGAGGTCTTAAACGAGCCTGGTCAAGTAATCCCTCTCCGATACTTGGAGAAACGCCGCGAACGGTTGCGCCTCCCCGTCAAAATCAAGACTTTCTTAACGCGTAACCCTTGCCTTTTCGATACCTATCTTGATAGGATCAAACCGAAGACTGAGCCGGTTCCATTTCTTAGGGTTAGCAATAGGCTTCGTAGAGTTTTAGAGGAGGAAGAAAGGATTTATCGTGAAAATGAGCCTTTGATTGTAGCGAAGTTATGTAAATTGTTGATGATGGCTAAGAATAATGTAGTCAGCGTGGATAAGTTGGTGCATGTGAAGAGGGAGTTTGGGTTTCCTAATGGTTTTTTGGAGGATTTGGTGCCGAGGTATCCGGATTGTTTTAGGTTGGTGGGGTCTCCAGGAGAGGGGAGTTTGTTTTTGGAATTGGCTTCTTGGAAAGACGAGTTTGCAAAATCTGTAATCGAAGAAAGGGCTGATAAGGAGTCGGAAATGACGGGGATAAGGGTTAGACCTTCGTTCAATTGGAAGCTTCCGCCGGGGTGTTTTCTTAGAAAAGAGATGAGGGAGTGGGTTAGAGACTGGATGGAGCTTCCATATATTTCGCCGTACGAAGATGCATCTGGGCTGGATCAAGCGTCCCGAGAAATGGAGAAGAGAACTGTGGGAGTTTTCCATGAGTTGCTTTCGCTTTCAATTTATAAGAGGATTCCGGTGCCAATCCTGGGAAAGTTTACCGAAGATTACAGGTTTTCAAATGCATTCTCAAGTGTGTTTACAAGGCAGGCAGGAATCTTCTATATGTCATTGAAAGGTGGGATCAAGACAGCGATGCTGAGGGAAGCTTATAAAGGTGACGAATTGATTGACAGAGATCCACTTCACAAGATTAAAGAAAATTTTGTTGAGTTGTTGGCTGAAGGACACAGGGAGAGGGTGGAGCAACTGAGGTTGCAAAAAGAATCAATGCAGAAGGACATGGAAATGATGGTGTCAAGTGATAGTTGATTTAGCTGTCCTGATCTGGCGATGAACCATTATTCCAGAAACCTGTCATGGATTTTGAAAGTAAAATATACAAATGCGCAGGGAATTAGTTCATTGGTACTTGTTAACTGAGAATAGTTTCTTGTCCCCTATTGTTACATTCTACAGTCAAAGGAAATATCGGTTTCCAGCAGTAACAATGGGACAAGGGGTTTACAGATCACATTGCCATGGGTAGTTGACCTACTACAGATTACTACTCATAGTGGGAAACGAGCTTCCTTCACCATTTACACATTTAATGCACAAATCCACTTCACTGTTCTGCTATCACTATTTCTGCACATCTTATCCCACATATGCTTCACGCATGAAGCATCTTCATCTCTCTGTTTACAATCTCTACCCTATTTTTCAGTCTTCTGAATTGGGTGATGGTGCAGATAGAGTAACAACCAGCAGCAGGCCACTTTATCACAATTACATGCCGACTTTATCACAGGACACAATGGTTTATAAAGTATCTTTCAAGGAATGACAAGATGCTGATGAGAACATTTTCTGGCATTTCGATTTTTTCAGAGTGGAGAGTATTCGAGACAAAGACAAAGAAGCATGAAATATTATATGCCAGGTGTCCTGTCAGTTAGTTATCCTCAAATTCTTTTTATTTTATTGCTCGTTCTCTTTGGAATGATTATGTTTGCAACTTCAATTTCACCAACCCGAAGTTCCAGTACTCTTAGTTTGCGAGGTGGACCCAGGACCCTAACTTTTGGGACCGTAATAGCATATGTTATAGATAGACTTATACATAAGAATAAAAAGAAAATTACAGACAATTGAGAAAAATCACAGTAAGACAAAATAAGTACATTATATGGATTCAATTACTATATTGCAATGCCGATAATTTTCTTTTCCATAAATTAGTGGCGATCTAAATATTTCGTGTGAAACAATATACCATTATGAGTTACTTCTTTGATGAGGAGAGGTGTGATTGGGCATGAGCTGATCGACAATTGATGGGATTTATTATTTTTAAAGGAGAGTCACTCCTTTAATTGTTTAGAGTGAAAGCGAGATGCCCTGATTTCCATTTGCCTTGTAGCTTAGTAAACATGCTTCACAGCCTCTGTTAGGTCTTTTCCTAGCCCCGATGAAAGAAGACCTTAACTTTAGGAAGTAGCTGGAACCCGACCCACAAAGTAGGCCAGTCAAACCTTCTATTAATGTAAATAGTAGCCACATCCGTCTTCGATGTAATAAAGGTGGGGGAGGGGCTAGCAATAATTCATTGGAAGATGTAAATGTAAAATATATATAGTAGTAGGGACTGCATAGCATTTAATGAGAAGTTGAAGGGGGGCATGCACCCCCTCACCCCCCCCCCCCTCTCCCTGGTCTGGTGCTGTTAGTTACTCTTCATCTATCTGGTATTTCATAGAGTTTAGGTTCTATCAATTTTTCATTTGCTGATTATCAAATACACAGAATTCTTCTTATCCTTGAACTTATCAAGTGATGAATGGTTGGGGTGCTTCATAATCCAATTTACTTTTTTGTTTTTAGTTAGTTTGTTCTTCCTGGGGAATAATCGAATCAATGGGACAGCTGGCATCAAGTTTAGGTTTGCCGGGACTGAACCCGCAATAACCATCTGTGCTCAAACCAGCACTAGGATTAAGTGTATAACAAGGAAGGGGAAGGCGTCATAGCTTTCACCACTTGATTAACGATTGGAGTTGGGGAGTTCTAGTGAAATGATGTAACTGGAGTGTGATGAAGACTTCTAGAGACGGCTAGAGGCTTCAATATCTCGTCTTTATAGGACGCCACACAAGTTCCTAGGTTGTGTGGCAAGCGGCACTTGCCAGATTGCAGGCACTGCAAACTGGTTGTACCCATTTACATTGTCTAGGTGCTTTATGGCATGTTAGACTTGATCCCATTGGTTGTCAATAGCAGGTACCCTCTACCTATTAGTCCTGGCAGGACCAGGGATGCACACACAAGGTAGTCTGCGACCAACTATTGCGGTGGCCAATGGCCACTGTTCTGAGCATTGGCCTCATGTCACGCGCCGTTATACTTTCTCCATGATGAGCTGTAAATGAGATAGCTGCACAGACCAAGATATAGAGCTTGGGTTTTGATGTCTTAACTGAAGACTTGTCCGGTGGAGCTGTCATAGCTCGGCTAGTTGTGCTTATCACCTCCTTACTTTGTAACCCAAGCTTGACTTTCTCGATTTATTGCATCTTTTAGCTCGGCTTCTTAAGGAGTCTTGTCGCATCTTAGTCCCCGGTTTCAAGTTAGCTACATCAAATGGAACACCCAGTATTTCCCTTTTGAAATCTCCAACGTTTAAGGTGTTGATGTCAGTTGCTTCCTGGAAAATATCAATGTTGAAGTGCAAGAAGCAGCCGAAGTTTGCCAGCAGTTCCAATAATCTTTTGGTCATGTTTCTCTGCCATGCTTGTTTATGTTTGTCAAAACTAGTTACTAACTGCTGCTAAAATTCGGCCCAGTGTGATTACTGGAACTGACAATGTATATTAGGGACTGATGAAATATCTGTAAATAATGTTCTTCCCTTGTTGGACATTAGAAACGGATCAGGGGCTATCCGGCACTAAGGAACTTAATTATAAAACTGCTGTGGAAATTCATCAAATTCTCAAGGATGATATGATTTTCTTTTTGTGATATTCTAATTCTAACAAATACACCCCTCGAACCATTATTTACCCACCCACCTAACTTTGATCAAATTTCCTGCTTTAGATTGCCCTAGGATAGTTTTTCTGCCTAAAGAGTGTTGGTTAATGTACAAGTCATTTGATTTTGTCCTTCTTTTATATTCCCGATGTTAAATGTAAATTCGGTTTGTTTCTACTTGTGGTAGGAACTAGTTTGGCACATATAACAGCTGCACTAAACACTACTTTACCAAACAAGCCCGCAGTCGTCATGCAAAGTGAATGAGGGGCATTCAGAACCTAATTCTTTCTTCCTATTATTAAGTACGACGTCCACCTCTTTTTTGGAGTTTTTCTTACTTACAGGCAAAAAGAACCTACCTTGAGAACATGCAAACCTCATGAATGTGCTGATATAGACATATCTACGGGTATAAATCTATTAAGTGGAAGCCTGAATTGCTCAACAACTACTGTTTTCAGAGCTAACAACCATGGATGGAGCCAAATTTCCTAAACTAGGACTCTTCACGGTGTTCTTGGTACTCACTTTCGAGATGAGCCACCAGGTGCCACCACTGCCACCTTTTGCCCCTCGGCCACTCTGCATGTCCCAGTTTGCCCTTGCGAACCAAGCATGTCAGTTCCTTCCGTTTAATCCAGTCCCACCACCCTCTCCTCCATCACCTCCCTTACCTCCCCCCTCACCTCCATCGCCGCCAGGGCATGGGCATGCGCATGGGCATAGGCACAGGCACGGGCACAGAGGCCAACATCCACAGCACGAAGAGTCGCCGGTGGAACAAGAATGCTGCAGGTGGGTGAAGGAGGTTGATTCAGAGTGTGTTTGTGATGTTCTGGTTCGTTTGCCCCTTTTCCTTTCCAAACCCATTCATCAGTATGTTCTCCACGTAGACGCATCTTGCAATGTCACTTACCAATGTGGATGGCACCTGAAACTCTAAATTCTTATTAGTTTTCATCGGAAAGCATCTCTATATATGCAGGAGGGGTTATAGTTTTATGTTTCCCGAGGCTGGTCTTAGTAGAAGCTGAACTTATGTCTGAACTCTGGTTATATTCCAGACCAAAAAAGAAAAAAAAACAAAAAGAAAGAAAAAGAAATTGTATGCTTATATAGTTCCTTTTCCCGATGCTTCCACATATAAATGCCTATATTAATATTTTTCGTTTGTGGACATCTGTAATGGCTTTGTTACTCTTGTTTACTCAATTGTTCGGTCTGTTTCGTTTGTGGAAAGCTTTACCAAATGAGTTGGAATCTGATAAAGATGTGCACTTTTCAAGAGTTTGTGATGGTGATTGATTGATGAGAGTTTATTCCAAGCCTATCCCGCACTACCTCAAGAATCGTTTGATGAAACGTTTGTTGCACAAGTGCTTGTTCATGCCTTCTCAATCCATCTGTAATCGCATTTCGTACCCATCCTTTGATTTTGTGCTTGTCTCTATATAAAAGTGGTATCCCCCACGACTTTTTGCTGTGTTTGGCTGGAAATTTATCTAGCTCCATCTTTCTTTTCTTGTCATCTCTGGTTTTTTCATATGCATTTTTTTTTTCTCTGGTGAAAAGAAAGTGTGCTTCATTATGAAAACATTTGTTAAGTTGGATTTGGGGATGATTTTTGGACATAATGGGGCTGATAAGTTGGAAGATTTGGAAGCAGGAATGAAAATGAAATGAACTGTCCGTACTCTGCTTTGCCCTATTTCTCTATATTCTGTACTCCCATTCGCTTTTTCTATATCCTGAGATTCTGATTCAGCCGTGTAAGTGGAAGGAGAATCCCTTTTGAAGCTGGTAAAGTATTGGCCCTTTTCTTTCTTTGTTTCTTTCTTAAATAAAATGTTGAACTCCAACATCAGAAGCCTCCACTTTTCGTACTCTTGAGAATAGTGGAGGAGATAAATCGCGGGATGTACCTCAGCTGACCAGGGGATTGGCCGGTGTTTAGGGGTGGCCATGGCCGTGGGCAGGAGAGCTAGCAAACATGAAAGTAAGAAATAAAAATTTACAGGAGAAGGATTCTTTTAGTAATGTCAAATCAATAGTATACTTTTTAAGTTGCATTATTTCGTCTCGCCGCACAAAAATTCACAAGGATTTGATAAATTTTACAGACCAAATCGTCACACACATTATATGAACATAAACTTGGGTCTTCCTTATTCGGTACTCCAAAGTGCAAGAATAGTTGCTAAATATAGTCCCCGTGGAGGTATAAAAATTTTCTATCGCCAAAATTTGATCCGACTTTTTTTTTTTTTTTAAAACTCTATACATCTAGCGTGTTGCTGCTGCTATAGCGGTTCCTCTTCCGAATTCTCTGATGGGTCCAGCAGCGACGTCGGAATAAGTCCTCGGACTGAAATTGTAGAGGAATTGGTTTACAATCATCGCACTTGGTCCTGCCACGGTCTCTTCCCACACCTTCTTAGCTTCTCTACCATGGCGGCTTCTGAACACATTTGTAGCATCCAGCCGATGCACCTTCCATCCTTTCACATTCTTTAGACGCTGAATTTTACCTAGCTGACGACAAGCGAGTTTGCACGTGTTGATCTTGGTTTCGTTTATTGCTTCTTGTAAGAGTTTGTCCCGGGTTTTTGAGTCGGTTGATGATGAATATTCAGCTCGGAAGTATTGGTCGAACTCGGGGACGCCGATGGCTCTCCTAATTCCTTTGGAGTAATCGGCATTTGGGTCGAACATACTTCTGACCTCGTCTACCATTCCCATTTCAACCATCCTGTCAACTCGCTCCGATACAAATTGATGCAACACCGGCATCGACACGTCAACCCATAGGAAACAACACTCGTACCTTGACCGGAACTCGTAGTTCTCATCATCAATTAGGGCTTCGATGAAGGAGTTGGAGCCTCCAACGATAATTGGAAGCTGCCCTCGCCCTGCTATCGATTTCATAGCGAGCGACGCCATATTGCAAAAGTTTGCAGCGGTGAAATCAGTGTTGGGATCAATCATCCCTAGCAAGTGGTGCGGTACACCATTGCATTCTTCCTCGGTGATCTTGTTGGTGACGATATCGAGTCCTTCGTAGACTTGCATTTTGTCGGAGTTTATGATCTCGGCAGGGTAACGAGTGGCGAGGTCGATGGAGAGTTTCGATTTTCCGCACCCAGTGGCGCCCATGATCACAACCACCTTCTGCTTATCCGACCGGCAACGGAGCATCGACAAGTCCATCCCTCCCGTGGGAATCTGTAACATGGGTTGAGCTTGCTTGCACATAGTAGTCATGTACATTTTCATCATCCTGTGAAATGTTTGTATGATAATGCCAAAGGAAAGAAAACTGCAGAAAAGTAATACTTTTTCCCCTATGAAGAAATGTCAAAGGCACACGGAGATATCCAGCAACAAGTCGGCCTTTATATAGATGTGGAGATGCGGCAACTCGAATATGGGGGAGTGGAGATGAGTAGGGTAGGGCTGAGGGGGGTGGTGGTGGTGGTGGTGGCTAGCTTTGAATCATTTGACAAGACTTGTGTGCTTTGAATTTTGAGGATCAAAAGGGGTGAATGTGCATAATATATATATATATATGTATGCCTCAAGAAGCTTGAAGTAGTAAAGTGGGGGAGAAAGGTTAAAAAAGAATGGGATTAAAAAATGGTTATGGATTGAATTTGGAAAAGGATAGCAAAGAAAGTAAAGATGGATAAATATGGAAGATCTGCTAGGAGTTTGGGATGGATTATACTACTCTTTATACTCTTGTCTAACTTGTTTTGTGTCTTTAATTTATGAAAGAAATAGCTAGGTTTCAGAATTTATATAGTACCTCCATAAGTTAAGACAAAAGAGGTCATTGTTCTCTCTCTCTCTCTCTCTCTCTCTCTCTCTCTCTCTCTCTCTCTCTCTCTCTCTCTCTCTCTCTTTCCTTCCTTTATCTATACACACGTACACATATATTTAGCAAGTCAACTGCAAAGTGGACTAGTGGCCCTTCTCGGAACCTCCTAAAGTTGCCATTCTTTAGTAGTGGTTGCTACTTTTTATTTTCCCTTTCCTTTTTTTTGCTAGGTTTAGATCGATGATAGATAATTAAGCATACTCGTGTAATTGGAATAAATGCTTACGATCGATGATGAACTCTAACCAGTAATCGGGGGCAAATGTTAACGATCGATCATGAAATATGTGAATGAGAGATGAAGTTTATGCGATTAATTCACACGAGGACCAAATGGATTGAACTTTAAGAATTTCACTATTTCGAGTTTTTCCCAAGTTCGAGCCTTTGTATCCCATAAGTGATATATCGGAAAATACGGATGCAGAAGTCGATGGGGTTCGTACCTTATCAAAATGATCTAGAGTGAAATATTTTCTCGTTATGAATGCAAAATCTGTTTTTGTAGAGTTCGAATCTTCGATTCTAAATGATTTTTATCCGTTTAAAAGATAATCATAAAATTTTAAAATTTACGATACTATTTGAGACAGAAAATACGAAAATTCGTTTTTAAAGGGTGAAGATGAAAACATTCTCAATTAAGGTACATTGTCATAATCTTCTCTCAACCTTTTTTTGATGCTTCGAATGATGTAGAAATTTTACGTACGGGCAAATGGCGGGGGAATATGAATATGATCTATACATCTAAGTTCTCATTTACGCGTCTAAGGTTTTCTTGATTCTTTCATTGGTACCAATAATGATCTTGCATTGACCAATTCTGTTCTCGGGTATATGATGCTACAATGTACATTTATGATTTATTATATATTTTTTTTCCACCACTTTTTCGATGAAAATTATATCGAGAGATTAGGCATTTCTAGTAAGGAGCATCACTACTGAATATGAAGATCATGAATTATTATGAATGAAATATGACTATGATTAATCATGTTCATAATTTATGATCTTCATATTTATATATAAAAGGATGTGACTCTCCTTGCTAGGAGCGCCTACACTCTTGAAATATCAATTGGTTAATTAGTCGATGGTTAATTTTTTTTCGCAAAAATATAACTCTCGTGAATATTGTAAATTGCTCCGTGCGTGAAAAAAGAGTATTTGGTGGTCGAGGAGCATGGAATTTAAATTTTCTGTTTTAAATACTATCTCAATTTTTTGTTATATTTTTTCAAAACTTCATTCTCATCGTTTAAATTCTGATATTAAACATAAATTTTAATTCTTATACAATTAATACGATACATATTATATTAAAAAATTATGTAACAAAAGAAGAGATAGGAGACCAGTAAATCCGAATCCCATAATAGTACCACTCCATCAATTAGATCATCATTAATTGTCTTGTCTGGATTATGGCCGGGTGGCAAACGATCGAGATATTTTGCAACGATTTGATTAGGTGAAAATTATCATGTAAAATTAGCCGCATGGTACCATCCAAAAGCTAAATACTGATCATTTTCAACTAATTAAATCGTTTCAAAATATCTCGTTTGTACATTTTCTATATATAGGATGAATTGTTAATTACCAATCCAGATATTTTCCCTAAAGCGATTGCGAAATCTTTGTCATCTCAGTTGCCATCTGGTTATTAGTTATTACAAAACGTAATTATCGGTGTAATCCCTTTTAGCCTATTAACAATGCGGATCTGCTAGCTAGCTAGTTATTTGGAATGTTTCTTTTAGTGAGACACTATTCTTTTTTTTTTTTTTTTTTTTTTCTAAAGTTGAGACTGCAACCCTGGCAGTCCCCCACCGACAGGGGCGGATCCAGGAAAGTTTTATCGGGGGGGCGAAAAGTTATGGGGGTTCGGGGCAGCGCCCCCGAAAAAAATTTTCGGATCGGGTTATGAAACAGACAAATCGGATCTACAAAAAACTTAAATAAATACATTTTGACAAATGCTAAAA
>JAOWAN010000049.1:2387708-2399244 GCA_028566635.1 Lobelia cardinalis
ATATACATATTTTTTATGTTAAATAATTTTATCACTTTTAAATATTTCTTCTTTAATTTTAAATATATTTTTAATTTTAATAGTGTGAAAAAAATACAAAAATTAATTTAAAATTTTAAATATTTTATCGGCTTTCACTAGTTTATTAATAAAATGAGTATTTCAAGCATAAGAATGCATAGACACTCGATTTCAACATTTCTTCTGTTCAAAATGTGGGTGTAACTGTGAGCTACGTCCGGTTTTAGGCGTGCCCTCCCTTATAATGCGCATGCATCATCACATTTTAATGACAACGTTTGATTCATGAATGATAGTGAAAATTTTTATTCTATTTTTTAAAAATTTTATTTTAAATATTTAAAAAATAATTTTAAATTTTAAATTTTCAATATATTCGTTCATTTTTTAAAGTTATGTGGCGGAGGATGAGACATCAAGTGAGACAGAAAATTTCAACTCATTAACTGTACTTTTTTAAAAATTCTTTCTATTTCAATTTAAGTATTTCAAAAGCGATATTTTTTTTCTTTACAACATATCATTGTTATAAACACTTCAAATAAAATGGAGGATGATTATTTTAATTTTCTTTTTTGTGATAAAGTAAAAAGAGATATGAAATAAAATTGTGACATTAATGAAAAAGAAAGTAAAAAAATAAAATTAAAAAAATGCATTACCAAACTGGGGCAAGGTACTCCCTCCTCAATTTTTAAAAAGTCATAATATATTATTAAAATAATAATTTAATATAGACTTATCAAGTTTTAAACTCTAAATTTAATCTTCTCAAAACTATTTAGTTAGTTATTATCAATAATATATTTTTTATAACTTCACAAAATAAGTCAATTCTCACAAAAAATAAATAATCATGAAAGGTGCATTTGGATGAGTGATTTATTGATTTGGATTTTGGGTTTTTGTAATGATTATAGTAAAAATAAGAGAGATAGAGAGAAAAAGTGTGGAATCAATGAGAGAAAAAAAATCAAAAATCAGAAAATCGGGGTGAAAATCACCTAGGAGAATACAACCGAAAATTTTTAAACTTTCAGTTGTTTTTTTCCCCCACCTGAATTGACGTATTTAATTAAAGTGTTCTTTTTAAAATGAGAGGGGTCACGGGCACCAATTTTTATATGGAATGACTAGGCACTCCTAGTAAGGAGTTCCCATAATGCATACAGAAGTTATACAAAATGTACATAATAAGTATATAATGCACATAATAAATATACAATATACATAGATTATGTTAAATAAATTTTATATAATCTTTATGTAAATTATGGATATTTTTCCTAGAAATGCCTAACTACACCATATAATTTTCGTACGCACACGTAATTAATTCCGTGTTTGCTTTGGGAGTAAACGGAATGGAGTGGGGAGTACTATTTAATTAATGCAATAATATCATGCTATTACTATGCCAGTTAAATCAACTCCCTGATTGGCTGATTGGTTACATCAGCTGAGTGGCATGCTAGCAACCTCCATCCAACTTGCCACATAAATCTAAATTATACTTAGGTTTGGGTCACGATGTTCGTTTATTATCATTTTTTTTTTTTGAATTTTTATGGGTTCTATCATTTTTTTTCTATCTTTCTCTTACTTTTTCATTTTAATCATTACAAAATATTATATAAAATCAATAAAAATTAACTTTCTGACCCGAATCTTAAGCATTGCTACTAGTTTACCATGAATTGGCTTATTAAATTTTTTTTTTTTCTGAAAATTTGAATTCTTGCTCCGTTGAAAATGTTTCAGAAATATATGCGGCTAAATAAATAGCTCTACGAATAAATGGATCAGATTTGACTTAAAAAATAAAAATAGATTGTATAGTTTTCGTCACAACTTTGTGAAAAATTCTTGGGCATAAAAATGTTAAGTACATGTAACTCGATTATGATATCTCTTTATTTGTAACTGAAAATAATTCTCGATGCGAGGATTTCATAAGAATGCAGCTCCACACTCGATGAGATGCAAGTTTCATATTTTTTTTACTGGATTAATAGCTCTGAAAAGATAGATTGTGTATCATCAATCCACAATGTGAATTGCAAGAGAGATTTCACGCAAAGAAGAAAAGTTTTCTCCGGAAAAGCTAGAATGCCGCCATGTTGTATTTGGACTTGGAATGATTTAACTATGTTATTCTCGTTACTTGTTTTACAAATGAATGTCAATCATATTGGATGAACGAATTGGTGTTTTTTAAAATTCAAAATAGTTCATCGTTCGATGTCCTTTGAGCGAATTTATTTGATTTTTCGCTCATCCATTTCACAATGTATCATTACAAATTCTTTTTAATCACTTGCTTCGTAAACGACCATCATGATTCTAATACCGAAAGAAGCAATTTTTATGTCAAAAATAAGCACGTCGCAATCTAATATTCAAAAATGCATCAACCTAGGCATTTATCTGATTTTTCGCTCTTCTGTTACCACACGAATATTAGCCGTAAAAGGGAAATTTGGGAATCTAAAAAAAAAAAAAAAGAAGAAGGAAAAGTTGGAAGAATCATTTGGTTAGTGATGGAATCAATCTAATGCCTGTAATTCTTTGACCACTTACTTATATAGTGGCAATTTTGTGCATGAAAACTACAGCCTACAACAATAACAACATTCATCACTTGGTGCCATGCCAAATTGCCAATGTCTTCTTTGTACCTTAATGGTATCTATGTTGTCCTTTGGTGTTTGTGGTCCATCGACGGTGGATAGATAAGAGCCCAAATGCCAATCACCTAAAAAAAGAACATTATTCCGACCAAAAAGAGCCCAATTGGACCCTATTTTTTGTCTCGTCCAGTGTCATTAGGTCAGCTCTCAGGCATTCGGGACGACGGAGATAAGATTCTGATTACACTTTTAGTCTATTTCCCATCCAATGTGATTTTCGAAACTTGTATACATATATAGGTCTAACACATAAAAGATGTCACTTGGCCCTTTACCCTCACGAAAATGCAGCAATGTGTAGGTCTCGCCCACTTGAATCCATCATTTTGCTCGTAAATACTCGTACTGCCTAGATGGAATTCAGATCTTCTGTTTTAAATAGTGTTTCATTTTTTTTTCATCCTTCAAAAACTCCATCTCAATCCTTAAAAAAAATTATTTCTAAATAATAAACTCTAATTCCTTTCATTTTTAAAATAAAAATTATGTAAAAATGAGACACTATTTTAAACCAAAAAATTTGAATTCACTTACTTAGATGTCACCACCTCGAGATAATTCTCATGCAACAAAGGCGTCGAAGAAATTTTGCCTAGATAACCACCTCGAGATAGTTTCGTCAACAATTATGCATTAATTTATAGTATAAAATGCATCATTTATTTGACATTTAGATATTGGCAAATTTTCATTTATTAGATTGAAATAATACATGTCGTTAACTTCTATTCGCTTTCTTCTAAATTTTTAATTTTCTGCGTTGTGTGTTTCCGGACACCTAATAAGGTGCTATTTATTTGCACTTATTCAACCTCTAATTAAAAGGGGTTTCATCTTATTCGGTTAGACAATTTAGAATTCAGATAATTTGGTAATTCTTCTCATTCAGATCTAAAAATAACTTAAATCTTCTTACCAAATCAGATTTAAAATCAAAGCTGAATAGTTAAGAACTACATCTGAAACTCCTTTTGAACAATTTTATCCCTTTTAAAAATATTTAAATTTGTTAAATTTTTGTTCTTCGTTTTATTTTTTATTTTTTTCTTCTTATATGTAATTTAGTACAATTTATAAGACATAAAATTTTTAAAGTTTAAACTATAAAATTTAATGTATAATAAAATTTTGAGCTTTAAATCCTCTTACCAAATCGGATTTAAAATCAAAGCTGAATAGTTAAAACCTACATCTTAAACTCCTTTTGAACAATTTTATCCCTTTTAAAAATACTTAAATTTGTTAAATTTTTTATCTTCTTTTTATTTTTTTCTTTGTATATGTAATTTAGTACAATTTATAAGACATTTAAATTTTTAAAATTTTAAACTATAAAATTTAATGTATTATAAAATTTTGAGCTTTAAAAAAATATTTTAAATTATACATCAATTATGTATATAAAATTATATTATGTTTAGTTTTTATATTTATGATTAAAATATAATATATGATTATATTTGTGTTTTATATGTATCAATTACAATTAAATTTTTTATTCTACTACTTTATTCTTGTAATTTCTTTTTTATTCTTATGTTTTTATGCTAGAACTTTGTTCTTATATTTTTTTAATTAGATAAGAATTTAAAATGTGACAGTAAAATAAATATAACATTATGCTTCATTTAAAATATGATTGCTAATTTATTTGATAGTCATATAAAGAAATAAATTTTATAATCTAAAACATACTCCCTTTGATACACAATATTAGCTTTTTTTACTTTTGCACGTATTTTTAGAAATAATATATATTGATAATTTTACCCTTATTAAATACTCTATTTTTATTAATAGTAAAAAGGTAATGTAATGAATGATCATCGATAGTTGGAAAAATAGGAAGACAACTTAGAAAAATAAGGATAAAAAAGCATACAATTTTTAAAGTGACGATCGAAACAAACTTTTTATGCTAAAAAAGTTACTATTGTGGACTAGAGGGAGTAGTAAAAATATATCAAATAATAATCTCAATAATAAATTAGATTAAAATTAAGGATGAAGGTAATACATAATTAAGTAGTTATATAGAAATAATTAAGTAAATGCTGATAATAAATTTAATATAAATAGTAAATATATTATAATTTTTATTTATCTTATAAACATTACATTTAAAATGCAAATATATTCATATTTTTATTTATCAATTATAAACAACAAACAATCTCTATAAGGGGTTCAAATGGAGAAAAGATAATATTCAGATAATTAATTTAATCCAGTAACCAAACAGTTTTACTTATTTAACTTTCAGATGCTAATTCTTAATTTTTCAGACATATCTAAACTTATTTTCAGAGTCCAGCATTTAATTCATAAAATAAACAAGTGTGGTGATATTTACCGCCTCAAAATTTCTAAAATCGCCCCTAATTTCGACAAAAATACCCTTATTATTTATCGCCCCAAATTTTTTACTTCGCCCAATTATCATATATTCACTTTAATAACTTAAATTTAATATTTATACCCTTAAATCCTTACTTTTTATTCTCATTACGTATCATTCAAAAAGCAAAGTGAAAAGAAAAAAAAGGAGCCTCTCTTTCGGATCTAATCCTTCCCCTCCCTCCCCAAAAAATCTGAAATCATAATTATGGTTTTGGCGGCAAGATCTCTTCAGTAGATTCTCACTTTGGGCGGAAGGAAAGAACAAATTTTCTTAAATCTCCCAAGTTTTTTGAATCAGAGTATAAAATTTAATGAAAGGAGGGTTTAGTGCGGAAGATCTGTCAACAATTGGAGGAATAGCAATAGTGTCGCTGCTACACTCCTTCATACCCTCCTCGTCATTGCATTTGGAGCTGTTTTGCTTGACCTATCGACCTCGCTTATTGACATTACAGCAATCACCATTACAAACACCATTGCTGGTGAAGAAACCGTTCTTAAATTTACCTCTCTGTTACTCGTTGGTGGTAGCTATATTATATTGTTCCTGTCTGGAAAGGGTGGTAACCGCTATTCCCACAACCAATCCATGGAGAAAATGGCAGTTGTCAGGCTGGTCCTTGTTCCAGCATTATCTCCCTATGCGACCACACTCCCGGTCTTTCTTGCTGTTGGAAATTCCTCTTTCATGGAAGTTCCTTAATTGCATCGCTTGTCTTTGCTAAATTAATTGCATCATGCCCTGTACAGGAATCCCACTGGAATTTGCCGACTTATCCCAAATCAGCCTACGAGAGTTTTGACACCAGGTATACTGGGGTCAGTGAAAAAATATTTTAATAAAAATAAAGAGCGATAATAGAAATTTTGACGGGCGTAAACGGCAACCCAAATAAACAAACATCACCCTGAGTCAAGTCAAGTGTAATATCCCAATGTTGGGTGGAACATTTAGGCCCAATTGATTGCAGCTTCCCTAGAAACTGTAAGCCCATTTTAACAATTCGAGGGTATTGGGCCTTTGCTTCAGATGTTTAGGCATTTTTGCTTAACTCATAACTACAAAAGGAGCAAGACACGTTAGTAGTTATTTCTTTAACTCTAGTGACTTTTCTTTTTTTACTTTTCCACCTTATCATATTCACTGAAATATGATTTAAAAAAAAAATAAAATTACATTAACATTATGTAATAATATTATTTTAAAATATTATTAGATTGATAAAAAAATGTATGAAGAAATAAACAATTTGCAATGAAGGAAGAGTAATTTACTTTTTATCTCTTTATGACATATTCTTTGATTTTCTTAGAGTGACAAGAGAAAAAAATTAATTTAAAGGGCAAATATAAAAACTATAAATTTCTTGATATTCTAACTTGATAAAAAAAAAGTGGTTGATAATAAAGAATAGAGGTAAGTGCTTGACCAAACTCAATAAAAGAAATAAAATCATAGAAATAGTAAAATAGAATAAAAGCCATAAGTTAAGATCATGAATATGAAATCAGTGATGTTTGATTTTATTAGGTTTCATATTTTTTTTATATTATTTTTTTTACTTTATATATCATATTATATTATCAAATATCAGCCAATATCGCATCATATCTTATTCTTGATTTGAATCCTACCGATATAGTAGAAGTAGGACCAGAATGAAAAATGAGAAAATGCAAATGGCGTAGTATCGAAAAGTCGGTAAGAAAATTGTAGGAAAAGAAAAAAAAGCAAAAGAAAAAGAGGTGAAAATAAAAAAGAAGAAGCAATAATAATGAATGAATGTAGATCGGGGAATGATGGTGCCGTTGAATTGAACAAACATTCACACCTGAACTCTAAAGTCCGATCGGTAATATTTGTGCCAATTGATTCCGATCTATCTATACATATACATGCGTGTATGTATATGTATGGAGGTTAATATTTTCGAACAAGCAGCAATCGAAGAGGAATTGGTCGTCATTGTGAACAATATTGGTGGTCGTAGTAGTAGTAAGCGGTAACTTAATTAAATCTGGCGAATTTAGGTGGATTGAGAGCGAGGTCGTCGTTGAGGCAGGACCTGACCGGTAACGACGACGACGAGGATTGTCGGCCTTGGCGCCGGAGGCTATTATCCTCAATGGCGGTCACTGTTACCTGGTCCTCCGCCGTTCGCGTATCTCTTTTCCTCCTCCTCCTCGCCGCCGTCGCCTTCGCTTTCATTTCTCTCCCCGTCGAAAAGGTCCAATTTCCCCCTCCCTAGTTTTTTAATTGGGATTTTTGTTTTGCTGGAGTATTTTGACATGTTTTCGTTTTAATTTTAGGGATTGCGGGATAAGTTCCGAACATCTTGGCCATTTTTATTCAACTAATTGTGATTTGTCGTGCTGTGGTTGTTCGTTTCTTTTTTATAGCTTTGCATTACTGGTAAATTGGAGTGAACATGTGAAGGTCATGAATCATCATCACGGAAAGTTTATTTTGAACAAATAATGTTTTTACTATTAGAAATGTGAGCGGAGAGTCATTAAGTTGTAGCACGAAGATTAGGTAGTTTAGGTCTCATGCCAAGTCTATGACTGATATTGGAACTTGTACTTGCCAATGCACTTACTATTTTTTGAATTGTAACTACTGTTTTCTTGTACTCGAGCTAGTGGAAGTCACTGAATAGGATTCGGGATGCTGTGTATTCTCGCCAAGGCATGCGTTCGTAAACTTAAGTTTGATACTGAAATTCTCCATTGAACTGAATTTATCAAAGCTTGTTTAACTATTTGTTTGCATTGGTGAAAATAATTACTGGATAATGAAACATCTACGGGTCCTCATGGATTTGGGGTAGCTCATTTCTAATCTTGAGCTTCTTGGTAGTGAAGATAGTTTAAGCTTTGCTGTTTCCTCAAGGTTTACTTGACGCTTCTTTACTTTTTTTTTCCTTTTCTTTTTAAATGTATTTGCCTTTTTTTTCCCTTTCTTTTGTTTCTGAAACATATGATTGCATACTAAAGCATTTGTTTGGTGCAGATTTTAAAAGATTTTTTGGTATGGGTTAAGCAGGATCTTGGACCTTGGGGCCCACTTGTTCTGTAAGTCATCCTTAACTCACAAAATAGGTTTGCACTTGTTCTTTTGTGGGTTAGTAACTTCCATCTTATAAATACATTGTGCATCACCTTTAATTTTTGTATTGTTCGTGGTAAAGCTGTCAAGGTCAAATGACATTCATTCTGAAATCGTTAACATACATAAATAACTAATGATACACAACAGGAATATGAAGAAGATTGTACTTGTTGATACTTGTTATATTTGATTTGCTGAGGGCAAAGTATGATTTGGGCTTGGCTGCCTATAGAGTATCCCTGCTCTCACACATTACCATATTTAACGTTTCTGGATGTACAGGGCTGTTGCCTATATTCCCCTCACAGTTCTCGCATGTCCAGCTTCGGTGCTTACGGTAAGCCGTGAACTTGAAATTTGATACACTACGAACATGCTTGTTTCTTTAATCTTTCATTGAGGAGTTTTGATATGTGTATATATATGTGTATTTTTTTTTTTTCTTTCCTGTCTATATATGCATCCTTAGAAACACATAAAAACTTTGTGTAATGCCCCAACTTTTGACCGGCACTTTCTAGTCAAAAGCTGCTTGTCATTTCTGAAGCCAAAGAAAAGAAGAATCATAATTCATAATGTTGGTAGTTAGTAGTGTTCTATGAAGAGCTTTTATAGCATGCTCGGTAGAGGGGAAAAGAGGAAGGATGGAAAATAAAGGAGGGAAAGTAGAGGGCTGGATGAACTTCTCTTGGTTTGGTACACTGGAAAGATGGAGGGTCAGAGAAGTTGATGGAGTAGTGCAAAAAAGGTGGAGGTTTAGTTATGTTAGTAAAACCCAATTTAACGGTTAAGAAGACATTTTAATCGAAGGACATACGAGCAAAACAATGTTATTGATACACTTTATCGCGTTCAATTAAACTCTCAAGCAAAAGTTAATATCCATTCCCTAGGGATAGAAGGTTGATATCCTTTGTTTTCTATCCTTCAATGTTTCCAATCCTCCCACGCATTAGTACCCCCCCCCCACACACACACACGCACATAAAATAAAGACTTTTACCTAGGAAGAATATTTAATACTCCCTCCTTCCAAAATAAGTGTCGTGTTAGTTTTTACGCACATGTTCAAGTGATAAAGTAAAGAAGATTGTGGACACTAAAGCCTCAAGTTTGGGTCCAAGAGTAACTTGTGGACACAAATCCTTCTTATTGCTCCAAAAAGGGCAACTTTTCACAGTGGATATTTATTTTGGAATGGAGTACGTTCTTTTCTATGCATTGCTTTGTTTTGGGAAATAAATATGAGTTTGAAAAATGATGGTTCGTTATGGCTTAAATATTGAAATGCGACGCATATTTGGGGACAGATTAGATGGGAACTAGGATGCTTTAGTTGGTACAGAGGGCAGTACCTTCAGGCTTGAATTCTTTAATCTTGATTCTAATAAACTTTCCAAAATTATAAAATTTTACGCCAAATGTATTGTAAAAGTAAAACAGTCGCACCTATACCCATATCCACACCAATGTTGTGTCGGAAACAAGTACTTTGGCAAAAGTGAAAGGTCCATGTAGTTGATATAAGAGTTTATTGCATTTTAGGCCCCAATGTTTGTCGCAAATCGCAATTTAGGCCCCCAGGTTCAAAATTTCGCAATTTAGGCTCTGATGTTACAATTTTGTTGCATAACAGGCCCTTTTCGTTAATTTTTGACGGATTCCGTTCGGAAAGGGCCAGTTATGCAACAAAGTTGTAATATCAGGGCCTAAATTGCGAACTTTTGAACTTGAGGGATTGCAACAAAATTGTAATATCAGGGCCCGTTATGATTTTAATTAAAGTATGACTTAATTATGTATTTTAATTAAGTAATAATATAATTGGATAGTTTTAATTAATTTTTTTATTTTGTAATTAATGTCTTTTATTTATTTGATAATCAATGCATAAATAGGAAATGAGTGAATTATCAAATTATTTTTAATTTTTAATGCTTTTAATTTATGGTTTTTAATTTTTAATACCTTTAATAATATCATTTTTACTGCCTATTATTTATTTGATAATTAAAAATTTTAAAGAGGAGGAATGCGGTAAAATGGATTTTTTTAAAACTCGGGACATATTAAAAAGTTGGATTAAATAGGGAAAAAAAAACCTTGTATAATTCGCGTTTCAGGCATGACTCTCTTGTGAGTTTTTTCGTAACGGAAAGACTACTTGTATAATTCCAGTTAGTTGACCGTCATTTTAAGCTAACAAAGGCATGATAAAAGACTAAAGTACCCCTAAATGGTATATATAAAAATTTTCAAAAGATATTAGTTCAATCTTTGAGGCCTTATGTTGTAATAACTGTACTTATATGCATAAATAAAATAAAATATATTAATTAAAAGACTGAAGTACCACTAAATGTATAAAAAAGTATGATACCCATAAAAGTTATATAATCTATAATATATATTATATAAATAAAATATAAATACATAATTAAATAAAAAATTAAAAATTAAAATTAAAAATAATATTATTAAATACATTAATTATCAAATAAATAATAGACATTAAAAATTATATTATTAAAAGCATTATAAATTATAAATTAAAGGCATTAAAAATTAAAAATAATATGATAATTCACTCATTTTCTATTTATGCATTGATTATCAAATAAGTAAAATGCATTAATTACAAAATTAAAAAAAATTAAAACGATTAAATTATATTATTAATTAATTAAAATACCTAATTAAATAATACCTTAATTATAAAAAAAAGTCAACACTTGTGCAATTTTTTTCTTTATCGCAATTTAAGCCCCCAGGTTCAAAAGTTCGCAATTTAGGCCATGATATTACAATTTTATTGCATAACAGACTCTTTCCGAATGAAATCCGTCAAAAATTAACGGAAAGAGCCTGTAATGCAACAAAATTGTAACATCAGAGTCTAAATTGCGAAATTTTGAACCTATGAACTTAAATTACAATTTGCGACAAACATTGATGCTTATAACGCAATAAACCCATTATATATACATATATAGGAGTTGGTTCAGTTATAAATAAATTAGGAGTTAGGAACTAGCTAGACGACTAATTATATTCATTAGAATTAAAATAGAATAGAATGTAAGGTTGAAATTAGGAAAGAAATAATACTACTTTAATAAAAAATCAATATGTAATAGGAAATAACCGACTTCTAGCGCACAGTCCGCACTCCCCCTGAATATTATATGGAGTGCATAGGCACTCCGTACTAGGAGTGTCATAATGCACATAACAGGTATAAATTATGCACATATTTATCTTTATGTGCATTACTAATTATGTTATGTGCATTGTAATTATGTTATGTGTATAT
>JAOWAN010000049.1:2399344-2412044 GCA_028566635.1 Lobelia cardinalis
CAAACGGCAATTACTCAAACGTGGGGGTCCTTTTCGCCTTTCCACGAAAACCATAGGGCCTAAAATGCAAAAATCCCATCATATATATTATATATAGGTTTATTGCATTTTAGGCCCCAATGTTTGTCGCAAATCGTAATTTAGGCCCCCAGGTTCAAAACTTCACAATTTAGGCTTCGATGTTACAATTTTGTTGCATAACAGACCCTTTTCGTTAATTTTTGACGGATTCCGTTCGAAAAGGACCTGTTATGCAACAAAGTTGTAATATTAGGGCCTAAATTGCAAATTTTTGAACCCAAAGGCCTAAATTATAATAAAATTCTAATATCAGGGCCCGTTATAATTTTAATTAAAGTATGGCTTAATTATGTATTTTAATTAAGTAATAATATATTTGAATAGTTTTAATTAATTTTTTAATTATGTAATTAATGTCTTTTATTTATTTAATAATCAATGCATAAATAGGAAATGAATGAATTATCAAATTATTTATAATTTTTAATGCTTTTAATTTATGGTTTTTAATTTTTAATTTTTTTAATAATATGATTTTTACTGCCTATTATTTATTTGATAATTAAAAATTTAAAAGAGGAGGAATGCGGTAAAATGGATTTTTTTTAAAACTCGGGACATATTAAAAAGTCAGATTAAATAGGAATAAAAAATCTTGTGTAATTCGCATTTTAGGCATGACTCCCTCGTGAGTTTTTTCGTAATGGAAAGACTACTTGTATAATTTCAGTTATTGGCCGTCATTTTAAGCTAGCAAAGGCATGATAAAAGACTAAAGTACCCCTAAATGGTATATATAAACATTTTAAAAAATATTAGTTCAATCTTTGAGGCCTTATGTTGTAATAACTGTACTTATATGCATAAATAAAATAAAATATATTAATTAAAAGACTGAAGTACCACTAAATGTATAAAAAAGTATGATACCCATAAAAGTTATATAATCTATAATATATATTATATAAATAAAATATAAATACATAATTAAATAAAAAATTAAAAATTAAAATTAAAAATAATATTATTAAATACATTAATTATCAAATAAATAATAGACATTAAAAATTATATTATTAAAAGCATTATAAATTATAAATTAAAGGCATTAAAAATTAAAAATAATATGATAATTCACTCATTTTCTATTTATGCATTGATTATCAAATAAGTAAAATGCATTAATTGCAAAATTAAAAAATTAAAACTATCAAATTGTATTATTAATTAATTAAAATACCTAATTAAATCATACCTTAATTATAAAAAAAGTCGAGACTTGTGCAATCTTTTTCTTTATCGCAATTTAGGCCTTGATATTACAATTTTATTGCATAACAGACCCTTTCCGAACGAAATCCGTCAAAAATTAACGGAAAGAGCCTGATATGCAACAAAATTGTAAGATCAGAGCTTAAATTGCGAAATTTTGAACCTGGGGGCTTAAATTGCGATTTGCGACAAACATTGGTGCCTAAAACGCAATAAACCCTTGATATAAAAGAAGTTTATTTTTAAATGGGCATAAGTTGCAGCGTCACATGATGCAATTTTAAAGAATAATGAATTCACAACTTTTCTCCCATACTTTGCTGCATCGTAAGTTGCGAGAAGACATGGAGAATCAAAATTGCAGGGTATTGATTGAATGGAATCAGTTAATTTTTGCAATATTCAGTTAGTCAATAGCATGTTAGTATGCAAAATATATTACAGTAAACACCGCGTGTGTGACTTTTCAAGAGTAAAATGGAACCCTCAAAATTTTACTCAGACCAGGATTTTCAAGTTATACATTCAAAAGATCAGCTTCAGAAGCAAATGTCATATGTCTAGACATTCTGCTTTATATAGGAAGGAGATTATAGAACAATCTTTAAACGCTCTATTTATGTAGGCTAAGAGTTGTTTAACGTAATTCCAATTTTTACAAGAGCAAATTTGTTTGTTTACTTTCTGAATGACATGTAAGTATCTCATATCTCTCTTGGTTTTCAAAAACTCTTTGGTTTTTTGGTATATTGGTATTATATTCACTCAAATATCAAAATTTAACATAATTTTGTTAGAGGAATAACTATTAAATACTTAATTTTAATTATTGTTGTTATTGCATTCAAGTTAGATCATGGTGCTAATACTTGAAATTGGAAATTGTGTTTCTGGTCATCCATTAGTTTAGAAAGTATACTTGCTTTTATTTTTCCTTCAATCATTTTCATTGACTTTCTCACACTGGGTCGTTTTATGTATTTTCTTAATTGACTCTGTAGTCTGTTTCCTGGTTATTTGATACTATGTACAGTACATTTTATCATATACTTGCTATAACAAAGCTGACAGTTGATCGCGCTCTTCATTTGCTTCTATTTCTCCCATTTGTCCATGCACCTTATGTTCTTTATGTGGCCATGATGCAGCTTGGAGGTGGTTATCTGTTTGGGCTACCGGTGGGATTTGTTGCTGATTCAATTGGCGCTACCATTGGCGCAACAGCTGCCTTCTTAATTGGCAGAACGGTAGGTCCCTTCAATATTTAGATCCCAGCTTTGAATGGGATTCTCTTATGCTTCTTCTTGCTGTAGATTCCCAATCCTTTATTTTTTCTTAAAGCACATTTGGGGTGCAGAAATATGTATTTTGTTCACTTCTTGATACTTTCAGTCTATGTGATTGGATATTCTTTAAAGAAATCATTTTCTTTTGTCAATCATGCATTGGTATTTGAAATCCACAAGCATTTATTTTACTTATAATTTGGTTATGATTGCAGATTGGGAGGTCTTATGTCATCTCAAAATTAAAGAACTACCCTAAGTTTCAGGCTGTTGCTATAGCAATACAGAGATCTGGCTTCAAGGTTCGGCATACTTTAGTTTTTCTCAATAAATATCCTTGTGTGATAACTAGTGAACAAATTGGTTATCATTTCCATTTAATTTTTGTGTAACTTTTGTAACTGTAACTTAGAGCTTACTCTCCAAAGCACAAACATTTGCGTACTTTATTTAGTCGTCAGAATTTTTTCCATGAGCCACTGCTATGCATTCCTTTTACTAGATCTCTAATTCTCTTTTTATGTCGTACATTTGCAGATTGTCTTGCTGCTTCGGCTAACACCATTGCTTCCATTTAATATGTTGAATTATCTGTTGTCTGTGACTCCTGTTCACCTGGGGGAGTACATGCTGGCCACTTGGGTGGGAATGATGGTATGTTATAAGCCATCAGTTAGCATTACTTTAATGTTTTTACTTGTTAAGATTCATATCAGTAACCAAACTATCCTCTGCAAATATTTAATGTGTGGGCACCATTGTTTATATTCTTAATGATCTTGATTACAGCATTATGTTTTTAGATCTATCCTATCCGGTTCAGAAGTTCTGTTAAATGTTATTGCAGATAATTATGTCGTTACTCTGCCTGATCTTGTTTAATCTTTCTCTTGACCTTCTAAGAGTTTATGCTGCTTTCGTTTTTCTTGGGTAAATAATCTTTTTGTAATTTGTATGAGTCTTGTTCGTCTACATGGGTCTCCCGCTGGATGTCTTCGTAATTATTTTACCTCTAATTTTTAATACGTCTATTAGTTACTTTCCTACACATTTCTAAAGTGCTGTTAACGTGGTTATATCCAATGACCCCTCCATCAAACCTTAATGAATTTTTTGATTTCATTTTTTGTTATAAGGAAAAAGACCTTCGGCTTCCTTCTATTTTTTTACTTTCTTTTAGCAGCTCTGGAGTTACCTCCTTCTTTCTTCGGATACACAATTGTGTCTGTGTTTTACCGCCTGGTTTTTAGTAATGAGTATCAGCCTAAGGTTGACATTTGATTTTGGCTCAAAGATACAGCAAATGACCTTTCTTGATGTAGCAAAGCTTTTTAGCCATTTGGTTAAGGGATTATTGCATTTGATTTCTGATGAGAATGAAAAGGAGCTCAAGATGTATTGAATTATCTAACATTTCCTTGTAGCTAAAAACATGGTATATTGCTGAGTGGAATTGTACATGTCATCTGCTGTGAGTCAGTGAGTGTGATTTAGTAGGCTCAAGGGTAAGCTTCTATTAATGCTACATCCATTTTGTTTTGGAAAGAAACTGAAATGATTTGATCAAAATAACTTCACAGCAGTTAACATACTGTTTAGTTTAAGGAGATCGTGACCATCTAGTATCAATAAGCAGATTTATCCACTTGCCTGAAGCTGACAATTGATGTACATTCTCGAACAAATGTTCAGTACTTCTATTCTATGATAGTTAAAATATTAAATGCCACATTTCTTTTTTTATCTCCCAAGTGACTATTTTATTTTAGCTTTTTGTTTATTAGTAAAGCCTGACTTTGGGTTCTACCAATTACAATGATGGCTGATCATTTTTGTTGTTGTTGAAGATATTGGTCAAGTGAATGAATTTGAATAATACCTTTTGTTTCTTCTTGCAGCCTATCACATTTGCACTAGTATATGTTGGAACAACTCTTAAGGATCTTTCTGACGTCACTCATGGATGGCATGAGATTTCAAAGACCCGTTGGGTGAGAGATCTATTACTAATTACCGGATTACCTTCAGTTCCTCTTTGTTTTTCCCTTTTTAAATTACTCTGCAAGGTAGTTGTGAGTGTTGGTATGCCGAGCAAACACAGTTTATTTCATCTCCATGATCTAATCGTGAGTGCATTTTGGAGTGCATGCAATTTCGAGTTATAACTTATCTTTATTCCTATAGTTGGGCCTTACAGAAGTAAGCTGAAGAGCTAAGCTAAGCTAACCTAAGCTAACCTATGCTTTGCTGTTATTCAGCATCTATGCTAGTTCTGACTTAGCTGCTGTAGGTCTGAATCATGAACCTTGTTCATACACTAGTTATTGGACTATCCAAAATAGTGTGGAATGTCATGTCTTCTGATAATAAAGCTTCCCAAAAGTCTAGAAATTTAATTAGATTAGTGGTGGGGTTGTACTTCAAATCAGTTCGGTGTGCTGTGTATAGTGCGAGTGTGTGTTGTGGGGTTGGGTGTAGGGGGTGGACGATCTTGCTATTGTTTAGTTCCACAATTTTGCATTGCACTATATACCCGTTTGATGGTTACTGATGTTCTTGGGATGGCTAGCTTCGCAATGCATTGCTGAAAATATTGAGAGTTATGGTCCTAGCTTTAATCTGGCTCTTGTTACAGTAGTGAGTAGCTAGCATAAGTAGCAGAGCTAAGAGAAGTCCAATAAATAATCCGCCCCATTTGACGGAAAACTAATAATTAAGAGCCTCCACTACACATTCTAGTTGGTTTTAGATTTCTTGTGTATAACCTCATCATATTATTTCCATCAAATGTTGCATTGCATAACTGGAAAACAATTGGAGCATGTACTTGTAGATAAAGATGTCAGCATAAAATACATGGTCGAAAGTTTAGTTTGTATTTCAATTTGTATACTGTAATGAACCTCAAGAGAAATTACTAGTTGGTGACTTGATGTATGTGATTAGAAAAATGTTGAAAGAGCGGATGTGTCATCTGTCACAAATGGAATTGCTGGTTCATGCCATATCACCGGCCAAAATAATTAACTCATTAACACTGCTAAAGCATACAGCCTTAAAACTTACTTGTCCCCTTCTTTACGAGCTTACGTCTTAGATGTTCATTGTTTCTCCACTTCTTTATGAGCGTACTTTTGAAATAGTCATTGTTTCTACGTATCAAGTTCTAATCTTTCTTCCCATTATTTCTCGTGGATGCAGATTTTCATAGCATCCGGCTTTGTGATTTCAGGTAGGTAACAATCAGATAGTTTCCCCATACCCTACTTCTACTGGAGAATGAATGCTTATTACTATGTGGACCACCAATTAATAGTATTGGACCACGTCGTATTCAATTATCATTTGATTGGTTGATGGAGATATGAACTTCCTAAATTTTGAGTCTTCAACCTTCTTCAAACATTTTATAACACATATATGTGCATAATTTATAACATATATGTGCATTGAGCGCTCCTAACACAAACTGCCCCCTCCCCCCCCCCAAAAAAAAGTGGCATCATTTGATTGCTTGGTGGCACCATGCCATCATGTCGTGGTTACACTATGGTAGGCAGTATATTTTCTGAGTACAGTAGTGAATCAAGTGCAATGCAACACATTTTCAGGTTTTAACAATTTGCTGATGCTATGGTTTACATTGTTGGTTTGAACAGTAATCCTGATTGTGTACATTACTAAAGTCGCAAGGGCTTCTTTGGAGAAAGCACTTGCAGAAAATGCTGAGGGGGAGGGGGTTTTAGCTTCCCCTGGGCTTCCTATTGTAGCTGAGCCACCAATGGATCTCCATAAACCTCTCATAATCAAGATTGACCCATCAGCGGAAGATCATGCAAAATAAATGTTTTGTTTAAATTCTGTCCCTCGTTTACTAGTTTAGAATAAAGTAAGATATAGGATCAACAACAAAAAAGAGGGAAAAAAAAAAGTACTTTAGTTGGTACTAGATACCGGAAACGTTGAATGTATAGAACGCATGCTTCATTTTCCTGTTGTTAGCTTGTATCTTTTTACTTGTACTGTTACAAAGAACATCCAGTTGTCAGATGTAGTTCACAAGGAATTTTTAGATGATTCTTGCAAGTTGCTGTCCTCCCCTCCCCACAAAGAGAGGAGCCTGTATAAAGGTCATGAAAATAGTTTGGAAAAAAAGAACCGAACAAGAGCTTTACTTTCAAGCAAAAAGAATCTTTGAACAGCAAAGACTGAGTCACTTTTGGTCTCAACATGACATGTTTTGCTTGTTATTGTACTTTTGACGGTTGTACTCTCTGCATCGTAATCTTCTATATAAAACTTAACCAAAACAAAAGTACGTGGAACCAATAACTTATCAGCCACATTGAGCATGGGATGATTTACTGTAATCCTTCGGCAAAAGTCAGGGGCATCATGAAAAGGCCTCTAGTTTGCAACAGTTGGCCTGCTGCAGATGGATTCACCTCCAGCAACTTCCCCATCATCTCTTCCAATGGCTCCCCCAGCATGTTTTCGTGCAGTAGGTAATGTCCATGTCCCTGTGAGTCGAGCAGCCAGCCATCCATTAAATTGGTTACATTATCAGAGCGCACCCAACCACCTTAAAATATCGACTTATCCACAAGTTATTTAAGTGTCAATACATGGTTGAATTGAGGGTGACAAACTTATTGACTTGATTAGGGTTACCTCTAGAAAAATGAAAGGATATGAAGTTGGTTCACCTCCCAACCGATTCTCACTCAATTCCTGTACCAACAATATTAACTCACTCGGTAAAAGATCAAGTAATACAAGTTCAATGATGAATAACAATGAGTAAACTAACTATCCCATCCACCCCAATATGAGCGTCAAATGTTGTTCATGATCATTGCCAAAATTTGACACTCATTTTGGGAAGGAGGGAGTAATAGTTGATGCTAAGGAACTAGCAAAACTTGGGAATGAGATTGCTGCAGATGAAGTTATACAACATCAAACCACCAAGTATTGTACAACAGCAGCTTAGGTACTAGAATGAGGCAAACTGTTTTAAGAGCATGTTTCAGATGCCCAATTCCTGCAATACCGACCAAACGTCATACTTCTAGAGACTTCATTGGCACCAGAAATCAATCATTAACCGCTCTTCGTGCGTTAAGTAGTTGAGCAGCACCAAGGAGATCTAGTTCCTCTGGTATCACACCACATCTCCCTACAAAGAGTCGGGGCTCAAGCCTTGTATGAGGCATTTAATATTTACAGATTATCCCTGCTTGTTGCCATCTTAAGACTTATGTTAATGACCAATAAACATTCCGGAATTTACATCCATTTTCATAGATATAAAACAGTCCTAATAACGATATGGGTTTAATTCAGCAAGCAAAACAAAATCCCTATAAAGAAATTGCAACTATCCAAGAAATGGTTGCAGAGGTGGCGAAAGGAGAAAAGCTATCAAGAGAAGGTTTTGAAGCTAGATGGTACAGAGAAAAAGACCGGATACAAAAGATCAAAGATTCAAAAGTGATTGGTGGCAGTTCAAAGGATATACAACAGAGAAAATGTCAGATGGCTCACACCCTATTTTAATAATGGATAAAAGCAGAAGGGTTTGGCAAATCGGTAGGATGCTACTAGGCCTTCAACCAACGGAAGGACATGGTGAACAGGAGTATGTGCAAGAGTTTAGGAACTTCCTCAGTGAGATGGGAAATACAAATGAAGGAAGTTCACACAGAAATTCAGAGATGATGAATGGTTTCGACCTTTAATAAAGGGGAAAGGGCGTTAGAGATTGGGTAAGAAGATCGTATCTTAGCCTTGTAAGCAAGGAGTTCATACAGAATTTCGGCTAGTGTAACATTTTTTAACATCTAGGAATCATGACAAAGCAGAAATCCATGTGTCGGGTTTTGTTGTGTGTCTTCAGTGTCATAGGTTTCTCTTGCTGCTAGTTGGTCTTATGGTGTATGAGGTGAGGTTGGGTGTATACACTAATTTCTCATTAATAAAACTGATGTGTTCTGAGCCAAAAAAAAAAAAACGATATGGGTTTAATAAGTTATCTAAGGAGCCAGTAATCTCAGCAGACAATCTTTTGATGGTCGAAAGGCTACACAGATCATGCTTAACAGAATCAAAGTAACCATGGTTTAAACCTGAGCAAAAATCTTAACCATTAGCTATAATGTATGACATGTCAAGTAACTGTAGTGTGAACACTTGCCTTTATCTGAAGCTGCAGGTATTTGATATAATCATTGATATCATCGGGTAGAGTTGCTCTGCGACTCTGCAAAAACACCAATAGAATTGCATTATTCATGGAACGCTTTAATAGTTGCAACGGGCATCTATGCTAGACTTTTTGGCCTTGACCTATAACCAAAAGACAACCACTGAAACACTACAAAACGTTTATTCCTTGAGCTTGAAATAAGTAACAGAGTGTTGACTATATTGAATCAACTTATTATGCAAAGATACCTTTACTGTTATCAACTTGTACATTTCGACCGATACAATTCAACATGGGCCAGTTAAATGAAGTAAAATCTTTAGGTGATGCTCAAAGTTAATTTGCTTGTGTAGGTGGGGATCCAATTTATGAAACGACTTATTAGTAGATTAATAGATCACTTCGGAATGGCATATAGGGAAACTGGAAGGGGAAAGAGAGATCACTTTAGGCTTTGTTGATTTACATCTTCAATCTCGATTCAGGTTCCTGCTTTATGCATTTCTGTTCATTTTATTTCCTCTAACTACCCTATACTGTTCTGAGGATAAATTTTGTTACACCCCTTTCAGACATTACCTTAAGAAACTTCCAGATAAGGCATTGGAGAAATGCATTATGATTGATTCATGATACATCGATGATCATGTACATTACCTGTCTAGGATGTGGAAGCAATTCCTGCAATGCATCCAGTGCCACTCCAATCCTTATCTTGCGGCGCTGAAAATAGACAGCCAACAAGTTAAGAAATTGAATGCATTCTTGCAAGAATTTTCTGAGATCAAATATATTACTTTTCACTTTTGGGTATAATAAATATCAAGGCTACCATATTTTGAAATTAAAAATCAAGGAAATAGTATCAACTTATAGATAAAGTCTTGTAGTGAGTTCTGTGCGCTGCAGGGGTAATAAGGCTTACACGGTCAGCCTCCGTGGATCTCTGTCTAGAACTTGTACGTGGTTTGCTTAGGAGATGAGAGTTTGAGACTGTGGCCTCTGGCTGAGGTGGCAAAGAATTATGATGTCCTACATTTAGTTCTTGTCCCTGTGGAGGAGCATAAAACAGGTAAGAATTCCTATCCCATAATCAGAACAAAAATAAAATTAATTGAACTTCTAGTGGAAATGAGATCAGCTCGTGGAAAGTGGTATACCTGAAGGTCCTGAGCATGGATTTTATGCTCTGTACTTGAGACATTGATAGCTGGTGCTTCTTCAAATAGTGGCCTCGTATATCTAACCTATAGAGAAATGAAAATTGAACTCATATAAAGGTGAAAAATCTTTCTAAAACTACAGAACTTTCATTAAAAATACAGCAGCCAAGCATATGGAAGATGCATCTGCCTTTTTTGAGCCCTTGTCTGTGAAAGGTTCAGCAGGATTAAAACTTGATGCCATGGCAGAATTGCAATATGAGATTTTCCCTTGTAGTTCGGAGACCACATTTTCTGCAAGATACTCGACATAATTGTGAGGTGTTTGCTGGCATTCGGTCCACTGAGGTAAGGGGTGACTATAATTGTGAGGTGTTTGCTGGCATTCGGTCCACTGAGGTAAGGGGGGAGTCACATACTGGCTTCCATATCCTCCTGCCTCCTTAACATATTGATGGTAAGTGTAAGTTTCAGCTATTTGCAAGCCAAAGTTAGAGTTACCGTCAAAAGCGAATGATGTTAGCTGCAGATCAGTTTGAGGTATGTTCCCTTCCATGTAGCCAAGAGAGGAAACTGCAGGAGTATAACAGGTAAAGAAGCAATTGAATCATCAGCAACTACGAAATCCTCATTAACATTTAAAAACTCAGACCAACTTAAATTTAAGAGTAACAGGCTTTGATAAATGCTTTCTAAATTCTGTTCACTAACAACCAGGAAAGGTTCCTGTCACCAGCAACTAAAATTGTTATCTATCATGTATTTCAAACTTCACTCTACATACTCAAAGGTAATGATCAGAATGTTGAGGAATTATGGAAAAGAAAGTTATCAATCAAAAGGCATGACACAAAAAGACGTCGTATGCTATCTTCAACATAGCGATTTCCCCACTATGGTGGAGAAGACAGTATGAATTTTTTTTTCTCTTTTTATCTTGGGATATGCCGCCTTACACAGTAAGATAATCAATGACTGCATTGTTTCATTTCTTGGAATCATGAATTCATTGAACTGAAATGGAAAAAAAGTAAGCTACATGAAAGTGATGCTCCAAATTATTCATTATCATTCATCAAAAGTGATTTGCTGAATCATTATATATATTATTGAAGGCAATCCTTTGAATACACACATGACTCTTCAATTAATTTCTTATATAAATGAAGAGACACACTTCAAACTAGATAAAAATGTACAAATCCAAATAAAATAAGGTTTAAATTGGAGAAAAAGAAAATATTAAATTTGAACCATTTCATTTGGAAAATATATGACCTTTCAGATAATTTTTTTTTTTTAAAAAAATGATGAAATGCATGGATCTTATCAGAAGCTAACAGCATCAACATTTTCCACAACTTATAACACACTAAAACACATGAGCATATTTTGAATTCAAGTTTGTCAATCCCAAAATGAGTGCACCTTTTTATGTTTGGTTAATGATCATGAACAAAGAGGGACATTCATAAATCAGTAGGAGATTTGGTTAGGGCTCGAAATGCAGTATGCTCACACAACACACACCCAAACTCAAACCTTAAGACTGACATAATGCAGATAAGATTTTGGATGATAAAAATTCTCTCCTTCTTCCCGTTTCTTTTCTATATATGGAAAGTTTCAGAATCATGTAAGAGGGTAAAGAAAAAAACCAAATTTAAAAAATTTATAATTCACAAATGCACGATCATTCATGAAATAGTAAAAAATCAGGAGGAGTAAAAACAGCAGAAGGCAGGGTGAAAGCTAGAGATGATGGAAAGAAATCAAACCAAGTGGGAGGGAGGATTAGGGTTTCAAAAGACCAGACTAGAGAGGCTCCCTTTGCTTCCGAGATGAGTTGAATGGGAGGGAAATGAAATGGGTGGTGGAGTAAGTACCTGTTTTGTACCTACGTCTACCGGGCTATACGATACACATTATGTAACGGAAGAACATGTGCGGGGAGAGCACTTCCTTTATGTGCGTCGTGCTCGTGCACCATAGGGTAGGGGCGTAGGGCTGAATCCACCAATGTACCCCTCTCCCTCCCGTGGGAGATTCCAGATTTTCTGTATCAAATATCGTGTCACTTTTTGTTTTAAAATTTTATCATAATTATTTAAAAGATAATTCTAAACTTTAAAATTTTAAAACATAGGTCATCCTTAACTATACCACAGAAAGTAACACATCGTTTATCACAAAAAAAAAAAAAAAAAAAAAATCGATTTCATGGAGTCAACCAACCCAAATCAAAAGTCATAATAGCCCCCCATCCTAATATGTAATACTCTTCTAGTTTCATTTTAAATATTTATGATAATATATTATAAAATAAAATTTATAAAAAATACTTAAAATAAAATAGAAAGAATATCTATTTTATCAATAATGTTTGTTGGAAATATTATGTCTAATATTAATCAGTTACATGTAGTACAAATCGGAAGGTGTACGTAATTATTAAATCACTTTATTTCACAAGGATACATTTATATACAGGGAACCAAATAAATTACCAAAATACCCATTTTTATTCCCTTTTTTTTTCAACTCTCCCTCTCTCTCTCTCGCTCTTCTCTCTGTACGCACGCAGTCCACCCTCCCTCTTCCTCTCTCTCGCACACGACACACACCATCAACTCTCCCTCTTCCTCTCTCTCGCACACGACACACACCATAGACGACGCACACGACACACTCCATGGTGAGAGTTAGACTGCCCAAAATCCCTGCGAGCACCGCCGCCGGAGCTAACGCCA